>CM076579.1:312946887-313127100 GCA_034641835.2 Pinus albicaulis
CCTTGGGATTGAATTCTTTTGACGGAGCAGTGCTCGGACGAAGATCAGATCTAAGTGATTCAGTGCAATGAGGGGCAAAGGCATTTATTGGTCGAAGGATATTCTCTAGGACTAAGAGTACATAACAGAGAGGCAGCAGAACCAACAATAGAAGCAGCGGAGCCACTAGGAGGTGTGATACAGTCCCCAAAAGGGGTGATGCAGGCCCACAAAGGGACTGTGCAATGTTTCCGTGAGACAATCCGAGTTTTTGTTGGAAATCAGTTTCTGAGCTGGGAGGGATGAAACTTGATTTTCCGAGAGGCAGATCGATTTAGAGAAGAGGTGACACAATCCACAGCCATACTCACACAGGCTTATGCATCTACTGCGCAGATGCAACGCGGAGAGAGCTGGGGTTTCGCTAGTTCAGATCCGGGTCAGCCGGGGCTTGATGTGTGAGGTAACACTCACTATATTTTTGTCTGTCGTGATTTCTATGTATTGGATAACCAACAAGGCATCCGGAGATTGTATTCAAAAACTGCTACTTAATAATACAAATCCTTAGAATTTTCTACACCGGTTTTCCTGTATTGAGTTTTTCCTGGGACTTAGTCCAAAATAAAGGTGTCCTATGTGTGATTTATTTCTTGCTCAGTTTCCTTGTTTCATAATCATATTTAATTAAGTGTAGGCTGCTTCAGTAGTTTACTTCATTAATTCATGATGCAATCTGAATTAATTTTGTAAATGTAATTTACATAATAGGAGAAGTAAGCTCAGATAGTTGCAGTAGGATTCCTAAGATTGTCAGATCTAGGAATTTTCACAGTCTGGGCCACTGGTAGGCCACAGGCCTATTTTCTCCTGATCAGATAAGTGGATGACGTGCCAAAGGGCTATCTTCTAGCCTAAACTGGCAGCAAAGTTGAACCGTAATAATTGAAGGAAATATGCAGTGATTAAGGAGGTCTAGGTATGAAGAAAAGAGGGTTGTATTCAACTGATAGCAAACCCTTCCTCGTGATCATTATTTCATATTGATTGTTTCAAATTGGCAAGTCATTCTTATTGTACTCTCTCTCTTTCTCTGTTGGACATTTGATTTTAATAATAAGAAGAATTGATGAAGGGTTTTCCCCATCTTAGGGTTTTTCCCTGGCTTGTGCCACATACTTGTGTTCTCTTGTCTCGGCTTGTCTTCTGAATCAAGCATACATGTTCTTTCTTAAGTTTCAATCAATGGAAAATGATTCAGCGCTAATAAAAGTATAATGGGCTTATATGGAATTTTAAGTTACTGTGTTAAGCAAGAACATGTTAATCTAAATTAACATTGTATAAGAGCTAGGAGAGGACAAGCCCAAGAAAGAGTGGAAAAAGAAAGAAATCGTTGGAAGAACTTTGTTGACTAGACTTTATGGATTGTGGAATGTTGCACAAGAATGGGATCTCGAAATATTCAGACCAGAAATAGGGAGAAAACCATTTAATTTTAATAGCCCTAATCAGAGACTCAATTTCAGTCCAATGTGTAAAGGATTAGTTCCGCATTAGTTGAGCTCTTTATTCGTGATTTGGATGGCAAATGTGATCTGAGGATTCAGATGACAATCAGGTCTCTTTGTTTCAAGTTTGGTTGACTGACGCTAATCTCTATTCACTCTCAGTCAGTATACAAGCCTCGCTCGACTTCGACATTCTGCCACAAGTCTCTCGTTCCCTGTTTACTAGTATCTCTCTTATGGCAAGCAAATAAGCAAAGTTTTTTCTGTAAATAAGATCGAAGGGATTTCTTTTGTTATTTTGTTTTGGCTCGACCTCTTGTATTTTGTAATTTTGGTCCAGCAAAAAGAAGCCCATCATCTCTACAGCCAAAAAGGAATGATTAATGTGATTCAGTTGTTTTCTATGGGGTTTCGTTGGTGTCACTTGCACTACTTTCTTTCCCAGCTCATTAACCTTGCATGAAGGCCACTCCTGTGGAATTTTCTTTGACTATTCCTGTGGCATTGAAACAGCTTCTTTTTTTTGGCTTAGGGTGAGTTTTGGGGATTCTGGGATTCATTTTTTTTTGTTACAGGGTCATTTGCCTTGAAAGAGATCGGTGGTTTGAAAGTTTTCAAATTCTAGTCTTGGTTTCAAGAGAATCTAGTCAATCGCTGGAATGAAGTTGACTTATGTTGAACTATAACTCTCTAGTTTGAATATTTTCTACACAATGTATCTTTGGTGACCTCATGATAGTTCTTGGATCTGCGAAGCTCTGATCTGTGGCCATATGGAATTGGATCTGCAGCTCTTTGTTGTTCGATCTACATCCTAGGTTAATCTGTATTAATTCAGTGGCAATCATACAAGTTTTAACAATCCAAACTCATCTTGGCCTATGACAGTGACATGGTTGGGTGACTAATGTGATCAAACTCATAAGGAGGCTGGTTATAACATATGTCTTTTTAAAGGCACAAATCTTGCAAATAAATCATTGAGGCTAGTATTTGTCAAGTCTCAGTCCTTAAAGCTCACTTCTAGAGTTTCCAGAATCGTTTGAAATTTGTGGAAGGTTCTATATATATACTCTATCACAGTCTCATTGAAGTGGACCATTCAAGCTTCATTCCAATTTCTGACCGTTTCAAGGACTGAAAAAATTCTTGTGTTGAAGGAATTGTGGAATTTTCTTTGACTATTCCTGTGGCATTGAAAAAGCTTTTGGCTTAGGGTGAGTTTTGGGGCTTCTGGGATTCATTCTGTTTTGTTATAATTTGCCTTAAAAGAGATTGGTGGTTTGAAAGTTTTCAAATTCTAGTCTTGGTTTCAAGAGAATCTGGTCAATCGCTGGAATGAAGTGGACTTATGTTGAGCTATAACTCTCAAGTTTGAAGATTTTCTACACAATGTATCTTTGGTGACCTCATGATAATTCTTGGATCTGCGAAGCTCTGATCTGTGGCCATATGGAATTGGATCTGCAGCTCTTTGTTGTTTGATCTACATCCTAGGTTAATATGTATTAATTCAGTGGCAATCATACAAGTTTTAACAATCCAAACTCATCTTGGCCTGTGACAGTGACATGTTTGGGTGACTAATGTGATCAAACTCATAAGGAGGCCAGTTATAACATATGTCTTTTTAAAGGCACAAATCTTGCAAATAAATCACTGAGGCTAGTATTTGTCAAGTCTCAGTCCTTAAAGCTCACTTCTGGAGTTTCCAGAGTCATTTGAAATTTGTGGAAGGTTCTATATATATACTCTGTCACAGTCTCATTGAAGTGGACCATTCAAGCTTCATTCCAATTTGTGACCGTTTCAAGGACTGACAAAATTCTTTTGTTGAAGTAATTTGATTACAATGCATTGTAATCTCTCACCAATAAAGGAGTACCTTCAATGCTAATAAATTTGAATATCATGTGCATTGACAGAATTTCCTTGACAGCAAAGTATGAAAATATCACTATGTATCATGACAGTTTATCTCCTTGACACTGATGACTACAGTGTAAATATGATCTTGACTTAGAGGAACACAGTTTGACCCTTTTGGTTAGTATGTGTATGGCGATCTCTATGTATTGGAAATATCTCTAAGCATTGTCTTGGGACTGTAGGAGTACCAAGCTCAAAATGACAATAAATCTAGGTTGTGGTCCACATGGCACAAGCTTGTGAGTGACAATGATATGCTTGCAAAGATATTATTTGGGTACATTGCTCATTTTATCTAGAATTACAGTGAGATATTTGTCTGATAGTTGGTCATATTACAGTAGGAATGCCATCAATATAGGAAATCTAGTTTTTGACTGAAAATGAGAGCAGGGCATATGGAAAATCATTGCCACAAGGTAAAACTATGATTGAAAACTTATTGGAATGTATATTATTTGAAGTTAAATACAAACTATGATTATTTGTGGTAATGCTATGGATGTTGGAGAATAGACATTCAAGAAATTTTGTCACTATAACACGTCTACAATGTAGCTGTAGATCCTTTTTCACCTTGGTTTCTATTTTCTGCAATGGCTTATAGTGGTAGCATGATGCGTGCATTAGATATTTGCTTCCAATGTTCTAGTGAACCTGGTATTTTCAAGAGGCTCATAACCTGTTAGGAAAGAACTCATTTTTTCATAAGAGGCATTCCTAGAAAAAATTGGTCAAGAGGCCAATCTGCAAGACAAAATTATAATATATACTATGACTTCTCCAAAGCTTGAAACTTGTTCATTGGTTGATACTTCACTAGTCATTCAATAATGCATCAATCTTCAGAAACCAAAACACAGTGGTGACTTGCAGGTCATGTTTGCATTATGCTAGTACAAGCTTAGTCTATTCAGAGGCCTACCATATGCAACAAAAGAGATTTGCAGAGAAGCTTTCCATGTGCACTATTGGAATTGTAGGACAAATGAAATAGTTAGTTTATATATCTTCAGCGATTTTGAATTAGGAAAGAAGCCCTTAAAATGTTGACCTTTTGGGAAACTATGCAATGATGAGTGCTTTCTATGTCCGAGATTATAATGATGCATTTTAGATGAATTTCTTAGCTTTCACTGTCTTCAGATTTTTGAATATTGATCTTATTAGAAATTGTAAGTTAAAGGTAATTTTTATTGCAAAATCTAGCACCCCTATGGCATCATAGGTATGGGCACCTCAACTTGACCTATCTCTCTCAGTTGCCATGAGAGAAACTAGTAGATGGACTTCCGAACATTCTATAGAAGATCCACAGAGTTTGCAGAGCTTGTCAGGCAGGGAAGCTACATTGAATACCATTTTATGAAGGACAAGCTTGGAGAGCGTAGAGGGTCCTTCAGTTTGTACTTTTAGACATATGTGGACCAATGAACATGACATCAACCACTGGTGCTAGGTACTTCCTTCTATTTTTTTATTATTTCAGTAGAAAAATGTGGGTATATTTTCTATAATTAAAATATGATGTGTTTAATGAATTTCAAAAGTTCAAAGCATTAATAAAGAAACAGTTAGGTTGTCATATTTCCTCTCTTAGATATGATACTGGTGGGGAATTCTACTTAAAATATTTCAATAAATTTTGTGCTAAACATGGGATCCAAAGACAATATACTACACCTTACACTCCACAAAAAAATGTATTGGTTGAGAGGCAAAACTATACTATCACAAAGATGGCTAGGTGTAAGTTGCAGAGGAAGTCTATTCCAAATAGGTTTTGAGCTGAGGTAATGTTCACAATAGTATATTGGCTGATGAAATGAAATATGACACTTTGGTCTCAAGTTGGAGGACCAATTTCTATAGTTGCAATGCCAGCATATGCACCTGTGAGGCAAAAATATCCATTTTTTTTATTGTTCCCCAGACATTCTTCAGTGTAGGGCAAGGGCAAGACATTTCTTCATTCCATATAGATATATATAGGCCACCTACTGGATTTTTGTCATCTACAACTGCAACATTTTCATATCCAATGCAGTCACCCTGTTTTCTGTACACTGGGCACCTCTCTGGATGCAGCTCTGCCTATTTTCCTGTTGTGTTTGCACCTTTCTCGGACTCTTCAAGTTCACTCCAAGTACTTCTCAAATTTTGACCTCTGGTGCAATTCTTCCGCCCCATATCCGACATCCTTAATGGGATTGACTTTTTCTGTTGACCAGTGTTGACCTTTTTGGAGCCGTCTTTGAGGGGTGTGTGTGTGACACTTGGAGGATTGGCTGATCCAACTATGTATACTCTTGAGCAAAATGGTTTTGTTGAAAGGAAGAATAGAACCATTGTGGAAGTTGCCCATGCCATTGTGTATGTTCAAAATAGATGCTCGCACTCCACATTGGACTCTAAGACTCCCGAATAATTCTTCTCTAGTAAGAAGCCTGATGCCTCCCACTTTAGGGTTTTTGGAAGTCCTGTTTATTTTCATTTGCCGAAAGAAAAGAGAAGCAAGTTGGATGCTTCTGGAAAGAAGGGAATGTTTGTGGACTATAGTGAAACTTCGAAGGCATATAGAATCTATGTGCTTGTTCAAAGAGAAGTGGAGATATGCCACGATGTCACCTTCAATTAGGATGTTGCCCTCAAGAAAGTTAGGATTCTTCCTAGCTCAAAGGAAGACAAAGAAGAAGAAGAAGCAGGGAAGCAGGAAGAGCCGAAGGATGAACCTATGCCCGATGTTGAAGGACCAATGGATCCTATTGATCCACCTCCTTCAAATAAGAGGAGACCTTCATGGCTCAAGGACACTCTCAAAGATTCCGAGAGACATATTGCCCCAAAGGGGACATTCCGTGAAAGCAAGAAGCCAAATAGGTACCAAGGGTACCTAGCAGTCATGAGTACAATTGTACAATCTAAGCCTGGATCATTTGAAGAAGTCATAAAGCATCAAGTTTGGAAGGATGCTATGCACGAAGAATATGAGTCCATTATGAAGAATGATTTCTGGGAAGTGGTCCCGAGACCAGAGGACAAATCTGTTGTCACCTTGAAACGACTCTTCAAGATCAAGCATGGAGCCGATGGAAGTGCTGAAAAGTACAAGGCAAGATTTGTTGCCCGAGGCTTCTCTCAAAAAGAAGGCATAGATTATGATGATTTAACTGCACCTAGAGAGTCGGGTCAACCTAATAACCACCTCTTTTGGGTCAAGATGTAAGGGGGTGTGTTACAATATCTTGGCTATTATTAATTGCTGTGCAGTGTATCCAAGCTCTAATTTTCTCTAGTTTGTTTGGTCAAGGGAAGATCAGGCGGAAGAGAAGTCCTCCTTGAGGTTACAAACCCTAACCAACATAGCAAGGCACTTACTCATTAAGAATAATTTGGTTTGTGAATCTTCTAGGGTTTTTTTTAGGACAACAAAGGTGCAATTGAGGCTCATTCCAGGTACAGTGAGAAAAAAAAAAGGACCGAAATTTGTCTGAGATTGTTTTGAAGGCAACAGCCTAGGAGGGATGTGGATAACCACATTAGGGAAACCACACCCTATAACAGACAACTGCTCCATTCCTACAATCATTCTATAACTATATATTGTACAGAGAGTTGATCAGGCTACCCATCTGGGCTACAGGTACCCACAGGAAAGGCAGTCAGGTTCCTATTCTCTAAGCCTGTGGATTATCTTCAGACTTCAGTACAGTCAAAATCCTATGCATAAAGCTAGAATAACACAGTAGATATTGGATTAATATAGTTCACCTAGTTTTTATTGACATATCATAATTGCAGTTGGATCTGGTTTCCTAAATTGCTGATATTGTAAATAAATCTATATTGGTGAACATATTACATGGTTTCATTGAGCAGTCAACCCTATTATTGTGGTTTTGAGAAGAATCTTATTGTTGTTTTCAATCTTTATATTATTCATGCATATATATTGTTTATGAGTGTGTAACACTAATTTATTGAAAAAACCTAGACATAATAGAAACCCTAAGAGAAAATTTACCCTAGAGAATTACAGTTTGTACCAGATGTGGGTCATCAGCAAGGCAAAAGGATTGCAAGTACTTAATGTCTACTTCTTAGAGCATTATTTCATTGTAAATTCTACCTAATTTACTTAATTGCTTAGATATGACGAGTTACTTGATGGATTTAAAGGAATGTCTATATATATATATATATAACACCCTTCCAGCCAGCTATGTTGGCAATACTCCTACAGTAAACAACCGTGCGCATGAATAAAGGTTCTTTATAGAAACTATAGGTCAAACTACGAAATGAGGTGTATTATAGATGTCAGCTCTCAGAATGTCAAATTTTAACCGTCTATAACCCATTAGCAGCAAAAGAAACAGGAAGTTATATTGATTAGGAAAACAAAATCTTTTTTCTTTTATTTTATTTGTTCCTTATTCAATTGGACTTTTAATTAGTACTGTGGAAAGTGGAAATTGCCAATATGCCAGTATCATTTTCAAATTGCAGAACTTCCAAGCCTCAGTGAGTATGTGGTGCCTTGGTGCCTAATAGCAGGAATTTATGTTTTAGCCCTCAACTCCGATGGCTCAAAATTCAAAATTTGTGGAGCTATATAATTGCAAGTTCAACTTGGCCAGTAAGAGTAAGACACTAAGTTTAAATGCATGCCCCTATCTTATTCATTGGCCCAAGATCAGGAATACACACTCATTCCACCCAGATAAAGCCGCCCTAAAATGTCAAGGTCATTTGAAGATTGGGGGCATTTGGGTTTGCAGCTGAATCAAAGGAACAATATGCCATCTTGGTGGCAAGCAGGCCATCATGATAAGGAATTGCTGAAGGGTGTATTGGCACATGGTTTTTGGAATTGGGAGGCTATATTCGAAGACAATAAACTAAAGTTCAGAGTTTCTTATTCTTTTTCAGAGGCTGGTAATCACCCAGATCCTAAAGATTGCATGAAGCACCTCAGATTTATTGGAATTCATCTGCGTCGTCGCCTTCGTAAGCTCAAGGCTCGGCGTAAGCGACAATTTTTTTATGACAAGGAGAACGAAATCTCCACAGAGCCTAGACATTTTGAGTGTTCTCGTCCTAGCATTCCACGAACTCCAAATAGGAGGCCTATTCTTCACCTTGCTCTAACAAAAGTTCTTACCATTGTGGATCTTGGGACAATTGAATATAAACGTGTTGGATTTCATACAGACCGACACATATTCCCTATTGGGTATAAATCTATAAGAAACTATGCCAATATGGTGGAAAAGGATGGACGGACTACATACACCTGTAGAATTCTTTATGGTGGAAGTGCAGGTCCTATTTTTCATGTAGTTCCAGATGACAACCCTGAAAATGTCATTGAAAGAGATTATTCATCTGGTGCATTGGCTGTTCTTTGTGGAACTGGCAGAACACGACAAGATCACCATTAGCGGGATAGAGATGTTCAGCCTCTCACATCCTACAGTTATTCAATTACTACGTGAGCTGCTTGTAGCAGAGTACTGTTCTACCTTCTTCTCTGACTATCCTAATTTTGGATCTCACTCTTGAAAACAATCAATTAGCACCCCAGTTATTCCTTCCGTTCAAGATGGTTCAGAATTCAGAGAAACCCAAAAGCCAATGAGTAGACTTGGAGATCAGTCAGAGCAATCATTATCTGACTCATTCGAAGAAACAGACATCAGCAATTCATCTGATGAAGTGAATGGTTCTTCTCAGGGTGTCACTTCAAATAAGATGGCTGAAGATCAAAGTTTCACTAGAAGAAACATGTTAGTTCATTCGGGTGTTGTTTCCTGATTTTGTTTTATGGTGAATTTTCCAGACAGCTAGAGTGTTTGGAAGTGAGATTCTGTGGGGAATTTTTTGAATACCGGTGTGCTAATTTAGGATCGTTGCTTATGGCTACCAGAACCTTGGTGTGACTTTCATTTAAGCATTGGGGTATTAGACTGACTTATAAAACCGAACCAGATAACTGGTCATCACCCTGAAAATTCTTTTTGGGTGGTGGTGTTTATTGTTTATGGAGATTTCTACTAATGTTATACTTAATTTGTGCTTTGATGATTCATTCTAAACAGGTGTTAGAAATTGTGGGGAAACTTTCAACTGATTTCTATCACATTTGATCTAATAAATTTCCTATATTGTAATCAAAACAATGTGTATCATTACGATCTATTAAAACTCCATTTAGTCTAGCTTCTAACTAGCTAGATTCGAGGTTCATGCTGAAGACTCTTGCCGATTGGCAAAACACTGGTCATACAAAAAATGGAATTCAAATAAAGGAATACCACATTTATCCTAAGTCCCAAAATGCCTCGAAACTGAGCAGCCTGTAACTACGACATTCAACAATGAAAAGGCTGCTGAATCATCAAAAAAATCGAGTAATTGAACAAAAAAAATCTACGAAACCATGAGAAAGCCCTGAAAAGCACTTGCATATAATTGAGGATAGCTAATCCTGACCTTTTTCTGAGCCAATTTCTGCAACTTGGGAATCTCTTCATGCAATCTGGCCTTAAGTGCGTCGAATTTAAGCATTCAGGGTCGTGACCACTGCCCTGTTCTTCTACTTCGCGACATCATCGACTTTCTGGTACCAAAAAAGCCAAAAAATTTAGCAGTTTTTCCAGGCATTTTAAAGACCGAGCCAGGAGAAATGGAGGGTTTACTAACCTGCTTAGCAGCGTCAGTGTCGGACTTGACAATGGTATAAAGCCTCACGAAGGCGTCGCTGCGGAGATCCGATTCTGCCTTTGTTCGTCAATGTCGTACTTTTCATACCGGCTGCCTGGCTGGAACCAAATCAGTCTTTATCACCGTAATGGATGAACCAACGGGAGAGGAAAAATGAAAATTACAAGGTTTTTCATTTTCTGGATCTGTGTTTTCCCTCCGAATTCCTTCCTGAAATTGATTAAACAAATTTGAAAATTATAAGGTTTTTCATTTTCCGGATCTGTGTTTTCCCTCTGAATTCCTTCCTGAAATTGATTAAACAAATTTGACTAAAAATTTGACTAAACAACCTTGATTGAAAGTTCGTAGAGTGATTATTAAGGTACAACAAATTGCAGGAAGAGATAGCAAGAGATAGCACATGGTTAGATGGTCACTATTCAAAATTAAAAAATTTGTGAGTAGGTTCACTTAGAAGTGAAATTGATCTCGTTCAAATTTCAACTGAATTTGGAATTGCAGGTTGAATAAAGTTGTGGTTGTACATGGGAATTTTTGGTTATGGACTCACAAATTTGGTGTAATGTGATCTTACTATAGTTTCTAGTGTTGTTAGAAATGAAGAGAAATACAAGTTACTTCCTAAAAAGATGTAATGTCATCTTACTATGGTTTGTAATGTTGTTAGAAACGGAGAAATACAAGTAACGTCCTTAAAAAAATGCAATGTCATCGTACTATGGTTTTTAATGTTATTAGAAATGAAGAAAAAATAATGGTGTGGACATTTAACATGTCATTATGCTATGATATGATTAGTAATGGTTTAATTCATCTTTTATCTATAATTTTTTTTTATTAATTTTTCACTATCATGGCTGATATGTGTAACTATAAGCTTATTATTTTCTTTTGAAGTGTGAGTGGACTAGGTTATTCTAACCTGTGATGAATGAATAAATTGAATGTCTTAACTTATATTTCCTTATGTGAGAGTACTATCAAATACAACATGTTTATTGTTCCCCTTGCATGGCAATCCATTCTCCTCTACGTGGTGGTTAGGTTATTCATTTGTTCGAGATTCGTAAACTAAGCTTGGGGAACTCCAATTGAACACCTCATATGTCTTCTTTAAGGTCCAACATAGAAACATCAAGCAACTCGACCTATAGTCAATAGGCCATTTCCTTTATAGAGTGTGAAGTCCTTTACTTGTTTCTTTGCTTGTCCCTACACTCTTCGCTAGTTCTTATGCTCGATGCTAAGTGTATGCCTTTGCCTTAATCTTCACTAAGCGCAATGCTTCATCTTGTCATTGAGCACATTCACCAAGTAAAGCCAGTTTGCTCACTATGTCTACATTTGGGAAAATTTCTTCTCTTTAATTCCATTTGCTTGATAATGCACCTTTCTTTTCTTAGTGATATTGTACTTAACTATAATTATCTTGTCATTCTACAATGAAATGCACAATGGGATGAAAGATGTGGTTGAGATACTCCTTTACATGCAATATATTGCACATTAATGTAGAGATGAAATAAGCATTGTTGGTCCATTTATTGAATAGGATGATGTGTTAGTGCATGAATTTTTCTCCTACATTTTAAAGCCCCAATTTCAACAAAATTCATTGTCCACTGGTCTTTTCCCCATTAACAACACAAAAAAAAGAAGGAATGTCCAATGACCTTTGACAATGGACCCTAGAGTGGTATCAAATTCTTGTGATGTTAAAATCCTTAATGACAAAGAAAAATGAATGAGTTATTTGCCCCCATAGTTGTGGTGAAATCCCCTAGGTTCAAGTAAATCATAGACAAAGGTGTGAGCCCAAAAAAAGTGTTGGAAGAGTAATAGAGGAAAGTGGTAAGTATAAGGCATGGAGCAAAGGTTATGTGTTTAGTGCCCTTACTCACCAAGTACCCAAAGTGTGTGCTTAGTGGGTGAGTAAGCATAGGTTATTGAGTACAAATTATTAGGTACCCAAGCAAAAGACAAGCACTAAGCAAAAGATGACCATGAGAGGTAGAAATTAATTATCCCACTGAGCAAAAAATTCATTGCTCATGGATATTGCTTAACAATGAGTACATGGCTGGTGGTCGAAAAATTGAAGAGAAATGTGAGATATAATGCAACATGAACAAGCAGGTTAGGTAGTCTAATTAAAAGTTATGAGCTCCATCATTGTTGAACATGCATGTTTGTCAAAGAAGTGGTTAAGTATGCCATTGATTGAAGCTCCCATGATACTTTGTTTAGCTCAAAGAAGGCCACAAAGGAGGGTTAAAAAGATAAATGAAGGACGCTAAAAGTCATCATAATAAAACAAAAAGAAAGGCCATGGATTGAAGATCAAAGTAAGAGGAAATTCTAGTGAGCATTCAACAAGTAAATGCATAAAATGGATGAATCAATCATAGAGTGGGGGAAATGCAATATTTGAGCACACAGGAGTAAAAGTAAAATATATCATGTGTTTAAATATATGAATCTCTGGAAAAGGGGCATATACTTGGTGGTCATCTTCTCAACAAAAAGGGTTTTGAGGGCTCATTCCACTGCATTGGGGAAAGGAACTCCACATCAACAAAGAAGGCATTCTTGGTTTCCCTAGCAAAGTGGAAGGGCCACAAAGGAGAGGAAATTAATGAGAAAAAGGAAACCAAGTAAAGGCCCACTTGCTTGATGAACCTATGTTGAATGAATAAGAAACAATGGGTATCATTATGTTGGGAATCACGATTGTCATTAAACCAAAACCCGCAGGTGTTAGTCAACAATCATATCGCTAGAGATAAGGATCCACGAGAGGCAGTTATTATGTGTTGTGAAACACACGGGGAGCATTGGTTTATCCAATTTCTAACAATATCCCCCCCAACGCGAGTTGGTTGTGTATCGAACTCGTGACCTACGCTTTGATACCACTTGCTGGGAAACATAGTTGACGTTAAAACAAAACCCGCATGTATTAGTCAGCGATCACATCACCAAAGATAAGGATCCATGAGAGGCAGTTAGTCCATGTCCCGAAACACACGAGACAACCATCAACTAGGATCTCTCTCTCTCTCTCTCTCTTCTTTATCCAGAGACAACCATCATCCATATTATAGCCAATGAGCCCTCAAAGGATCTTGTTCTCTAGCATTGGCATTAATATTGCTATAGTCCCGAAGATGTTAAAGACTTGTGCCTCCACTGTTGCAATCTCTCTTCTGAGTCATTCCTTTGACTACCATTGTACTTTTCCATTTCTAGGATTTTAGATTGTTTCCTTGTCTAACTTGTGCCCATCTTTGGATCTTGCAATATTCCACTGAATCCTTAATATACATTAGAATATCTAATAGTTTGTGTATACCCATGAAGATTTCAAGGGAGCAGAGGCTCGACAAGAATAACCATTGGAGTCATGTGATGATAAATCCTTTGAAGGGTGAATGCATCAAAAGTAGTGGTTGCCAATAAGTATTACGTAAACATTTGGCTTAGCCCCATAAGAATATTGTTGGGGCATTTAGTATTTACTCAAATGATAGGTCAACAAACCAATTCCATACTTCATGTTACTGTGTCTTTTTAATTCATGACATTTATAACACAGGAACAATTTAAAATTGGGAAAAGGTTATTTTTCCTAGCTTTATCCCGACAAATATTAGACTTTAAAATTTCCAAGGCCATGTGTGTTGGCTTCTACATTATTTTTTCCCTAGAAAATTGTATTGAGTTTATTGGCTTTCCCTGAAAATGATATAATACTTGGCTACAAGTATTGTTTTGGAGAATTTCAATCACATCCTCTGTATTGAACTATCTTCATCTCTGAGATCTAATTTGTCATGCTTTTCAGCCATTGGACACAACAAGTTTATTTTCCTTAGCCAGAATTATGGTTGCGGGGTTGTCTATGAAGACACTTGCTGCAAGACTAACTAGAAAAAACAACTTAAGGTCATACAACACAAAAATGCAACATGTTGATTCATGATTGTCAATTCTAACATGTGAATTGTGATACACAAGTCTGCACTCAAAGATAATATAAAGATGAGATAATGTCCAACGACGACACATATACAATAGTGTGAATACAAAGGGAGTGTGAATTGAGATTGCTAAGTACTGCTCCTATAAACTAAAATAAAATATCAATTAAGTAAAAAGCAAATATAAACTAAACTATACTATAAATGATTTTTGTATTATAGTAGAATGAAATGGAAGAGATGAGCTGTGATGCAAAAATATGCAAATACTATTGAAAACAAGAGAAAACCCTCAGAGAATTAAAAAATCCTAACAGCAGGACTGAACTTTAGTATCTGCCTATCAAAATTTCAGTTTTGTTCAAGCGGAAATTGAAGGATGTAAATTCAAGAGTGCTAACACAGCATGTATAGTGGATTAAAACAACAAATATGTTAGGCCCACTCTACACAAATCTACAATCTAAGAATTCAGGATAAAAAGAGTAGGCTCCAACAACAATTGCATAGAAGTCTTTATTACTCAAATAGAAGAATGTCACAACAAGTTGTCATCTCACAAAAGCTCATACTAAAACCTACAAGCTAACAATACTCACTCTTATTATCTATTTCTACAAATGTCTAACTAGTGTGCCCATCCTTTTCATTTATAAGTTAAGAGAAGGTGTTGTTAGAAAACAGGCTAATGATAGCATTAGTGGTGCATCTCCCTTGAGCATGAGCAACTCCCTCATAAATTTTCCTTGTATGCAAGGCTTTTCTTTTAGAGTAGTGCATTATCATTGTAGATATAAATCCTCTCCTGAAGGTGCCTCATTCCATAAGTGTGCACTCATGAATGCACCTGAAATGATGGTGTTAATCTCCTCAACTAGTGTGCCATACTTGGTGGGTGTGACCCAAAAACTAATTCGTCTATCCTCGAAGGTGTCATTACAAGCTTCTAGATGTATTTAAGAATATTTCTGACTGGTGTACCACAATCTAGCTCTGCAATCTTGGTGCTGCTCAACTTCTCAAGGTTGAGGTGAGACTAACTCGGACCAACTAGGTAATCTAACACTCTTGAGATTTTTTTTATTTTTAAATTCTACAGTTTTCCTGTGCCAACAATTATACAACATTTTAACCTCATGAACTAGTCTCCTCTGCTCTCTTAGCTAATTCTATAAGCACTTATTGATGTTGTCAAAGCTTTTACTCTCTAGTCCCATTGAGCTATTTCAGTTATTTGTGGACATTGATCTATTTTCATTTAATTTCTTCAATTTTTTTTACTGTTATGTGTTACCTTTGGCCAGTGCCTTCTTTCTTACCTATGCTTTTTTTTCTTAAGAATTCCAGCCAGCCAGAGCAACAGGGGCAGCAGGAGCCACGCAGTCCAACCAGAGCCCAGAAGGGGCAGTGCAGAGGCAGCAGGAGCCACGCAATCCAACCAGAGCCCAGAAGGGGCAGCGCAGAGGCAGCAGGAGCCACGCAGGGTTGATGCAGGCCCAGTCAGGGCAGCGCAAGGGCAGTGTAATCCCTTCAGGTGTGACACAGACCCTTACTAAGCAACGCAGAGGCTAACGCAGGCTAGTTAGGCTGATGTAGAGGTATTCAGAGCAGCGTATTACTGTCATTTTTATTTCTCTGTTGAGTGAACCAGTTTTGGTGCCCAGGATTGTTGTACTTAGATTCTACATAATAATGAAAACCGTCCAGAGCTAGCTGCACCGGTTTTCCCACATTGGGTTTTTTCTGGGGATAGTTGTCCAGAAAATCTGTGTGTCACTTTTTCTATGAGCATGTTATTCAGTATTTGATCTGTATGTGTAGGTTGCTAGTTGTATTTACTATTTACTTTGCTAATTTATTGAATATTTCAGAAATTGACTTGTAACTTAATTCAAGTAGGAGAAATAAATCAAGATACTACAATAGGGTTTCTTAGATTAAGAAATTTTCACATTCCCTAGGTCTAGCCCCATTAGGTCACCTAGGGCAACAATTTCCCACAAATCTAGCTAGAGAAAATCTTCTATCTCCTAGAGGCAGCTGCGTCGCTGTGTGCCCTCACTCTCCTCATAACTTGGGCCAATTTCGACAGTGGAATCTCTGGATACCTCAAGCCCTAGCTCTAGGATCAAGTTTTTCCTAGGTGTTCCCAAGGATAGAACCTAGTAGGATCAATTTGACCTATCGAAGTAAAAACTCTTGTCTGATCCTTTCCCATCACCTTGTCTAGGATAGGAACATCATTGGTTGCTAAATTCCATCCCCGAACCTGGGCTGTGTCCACTTGGCCCCGTGTGGTCCCATTTCGTGTCAAAGGCCTTTCATCAAGGACCATTTGGGAATCCAAGTTCCCAAAGGATTTTAGTGATTGAGAACTTCCTTCATAAGTCTTATTCTTCTCCCTCAACCCTTCAATCCCCCTCCTCTCTCCCTGGAAGATAATTCCCTTGCTTAAAAGGAAAGCAAGACCCACTCTTTATTTTATCTTAGGGAAAGGGTTTCGAGGGTCACTTCCCACCTATTCATTGACCTATACTCTACAAGTGACTTCCTAAACTATTGGGACTCCACCCATCGGTGAAAGTCCGTGAAGAGCAAAGAGCCTTAGCTGTGGTGACAATGGGCTAAGCCTCCATCATTTCCCTTGTCCTAGCAGTTTCCCTCTTAGGAACCCCTTTTAGATCCACTACTAGTTTGAGTGGTAACAAGTTGTTCACAATTCCATTTGTGAACAACTCTTTGGTAGGCCCACTTTTTCCATACTACAGATCCAAGATGAGAAGTCCAAGGCTATGTAGGCTGCCCTTCTTCTCATTGAATCAATCCTCTACAATATAGTGAACTAGGGCTATTTGGTTGGCCCACTTGACTGTTACTTTAGTCCTTCAAAGTTTGCACATCCTTAGGCCCTATACAATTGCCCTTCTACCAATTTTGTTGTCCTTCACCAAAACAAGAGTCAGGGCTCTTCTTTGATAGTAACCTAACAACCCTCCAACTGTACTTGTCCTACCATCAATCTTCCCAACCACAGTCAATTATTTTTACTGATCTAGGGCCCACAATATTGTCTTCATCTAGGGCTCTTCAAATCTGCCACCTAACAATGGTTTGAGTCCTCTCAAGATCACTGTTCTTGTGTATCGACAGTTTGATCTTTATTGTCCAATCTATGAACAAATATGAACTACTCCTCTTATCATACTTCTAACAATTTGTAGATGACTGAACTAGGGTCACAAATCAGCCACGTCTAACAGTCCATTTACTAATTTTTTATAGGTTTCTTCAAGTCTTTGTCTAAAACTCTATGGAAAGTCAACCAAAATCAACTCCTCTGCATATCAATCCATTCTTCATATGGCACATTTCTTCTGCATGCTCAATCTTCTGCTCAGGTTCCACCCTCCTTTGGATTTGTTGTCTCCACACATACTGAATCTGCAAACCATCTTCCACATCTGCGGTCTTTATTGCAGAAATAAACCTCGCTCTAAAGGTCACAACCCATCTTCTTCTACGCAAATTTGTCACAGTCTTAAGGTCATACCTTATGAACTAAACATGCTAGGAAACTGTCCTAACTAGGGCATTATACTTATGTACTTCTAATTGTTGTAGAACAAACCCTATCCACACATAGAAAAAACACGACTCTTGCCTCCATAAGAGACTCGACCTAGCTCATATGGATCCATAGATTCTGGGCATTTCTTTGACTTAATCTTGACATGAACTTCAAATCTCAATGTCGACCCTCAAACTAGGGTTAACTCAGTCAATATTATGCCTGCGTTGACTTCTATTATGGCTCTAAATTACAGTGCAAGCCCTCCTCCATTTATGTTGGTCTTTATCACAAACCTTGCGGCCTACTAACCACCACAAGGAAAGATGGTATCAACCCTCTCTTCTATTTCATGTAGAAAATCTAACCAACAGGATTCAATCTGATCTTGTAATCGTGTACTAAAACAAGATACCGAATCCTTCCTACAATTTGTGGAAACAAAACACAATCGCACAATCACATGTAAGTAAGAGAAACAAGTTATCAATTGCACAACACAAGATGTATCTGGGGAAGCAACTGCTCAAAACCCTCTATCTCTATTTTGTATTAAGTCAAGGAATCATGAAACAATACAATGCTTAATCTCTCTTGAGATTCTTCAGCACTCTACCAATTGTCTCTAGCTGATCTAAAAAAAATCGGTCTAGTACTTAGCCAATTCTCAACCTTCCTTCAGCCTTCCTTGCTCACACAATTCCTATGGAATTATCTCCATATTAATTAGGAAAATCAACCTTCCTTGATTGCGCAATCCATCATGGCATCCCAATGACTTTATAATTACACATGGGAAATTTTCTATAAATACAATTGATAGTTATGTTCCTCTGAATTGTGTTACAATAAGGATCAAGGGTCTTTTTATTATTTAAAATAAGAGAAAACCCTAACTCGAGGAGATGTAACACCAAGAGTTTATGGGCCCCATTGGGGTTAGTTGGGTAGCCAAATTCTCAGGGCCGTAAATTGGTCATATGATCTTCGTTTGATGCACATGATACCTCGTTAGAAAGATATCTCCGAGGACTACAACTACTAATATGATTTATATGAAATCACCAATCCTTTCATGCCCAAAAAGCATCGTTTGGGGCCTCAAAACGACTCTGAAAGTTCAGGACCCGAAAAAATGACAAAAATAGTAAATTGTGCTATAATTAAGGAAACTGAACAACTGAAAGAGATAATGGCGAGGGCCCAAGTGGAATAGGCGGGTGGCCACCAATATGCACCTCGATCACCTTAAATCGAATTTCTTGAGCTAACTCAATCATCATGACTTAGTTAATTGACACAAGTTGTTATGAGACAAAATTACAATTTATTTAAGGGAAAAATAAATTAGACGCCTCACATTCCTCACTCCTGGTACATCAAAATTCTTCACCAGTGTGGGTGCATTTTTTTTGTCCTTTCTAGTCGCCAATTTCACTATTTCTTGTTGCAAATTTCAACATTCCCTCTCAACAAGAAAGGAATTCAATCTATCCCCATCTGGTACCTTTGGAATGTTCTGCATGCTACAATTCTCTAGTGTTTTTTGCACCTGCAAATCCTGAAACTGAATAGCCTCTGAACAACTGAATCAGTATAATGCATCTGTCATCAGAGTCTTCTGACTACTACTAGCTACTGCACCTCTCTAGTACTGGATTCTCTGCAGTGCTGCTGACATCTGCATATGTGCCCTTTGAACTGTTGCTAAATCTATTTGTGCTCCAGTATTTGACATCTGTCACTCTGATTTCTGTTTTGCTGACATCTGACTACATCAATCTAACTGATCCTTCCTACTACTGTTGTACTGTGGGCTCCTCGTAGCTAGGTTCGATCCATGAGACACGCCATCTCAATGGACCTTGCCCAAATTTCTTATCTTAGGATTATGTCTACACGTAACCCCACCTTACACCTCTAGGTATGCCTGCTCCCTCTTCCCATCTAGCTCGAAATTTCCCCCTCATGGAGGTCTCTGCTTGAGTGGACGCTTCCACTCAGTCTCCTCTCTGCTTCTCCAATTGTGGAAGCTACTCCACAATCTTCTGAGACTGCTTCTCATGAGGATGCATGTTGAGAGGTAATTTATGCTCCCTCTAAACCACCAATTCTATAACTTCTGCCTTTCTCCTCAAAGATTTGCATGCATCTGGTACCTCAAGTGCATATAGGTTCTTGACTCGCGCATAGTGTAATTGTCCTGAAGCTACAAAAAGTTTATAAAAAAGAGTTGATTTTAAATCGATGATATCTCCCTCATCCGAGCTCCGATTTAACCGGATTTTTTTTTTTCCATTTGGGTAGATTTTCGCAAGGAATCCAAATATTCTATTTGTTTTCAAAAAAATTACACCAAAATCTTCAGATATTCTCTACAAACTCGCCACCCAAAAAATTATTTCTCTGATACCATGTAGAAAATCTAACCAATGAGTTTCAATCTGATCTTGTAATCTACTAAAACAAGATATTGAATCCTTCCGACAATTTACGAAAACAAAACACGATTGCAAAATCACATATAAGTAAGAGAAATAAATTACCAATTGCAAAACAATATGATGTATTTGGGGAAAGAAACTAATCAAAACCCCTTTATCTCTATTGTTTATTAAGTCAAGGAATCATGAAACAATACAATGCTTAATCTCTCATGAGATTCTCCGGCACTCTGTCAATTGTCTCCCGTTGATCTATGCAAACTTGGTCTAGTACTTAGCCAATTCTCATCCTTACTTCAACCTGCCTTTCTCATGCAATTTCTAGGGAATTAACTCCTTATTAATTAGGAAAATCAGTCTTCCTTGATTGCGCAATCCATCATGGCATCCAAATGACTTTATAATTGCACATGGGAAATTTTCTCTGAATACAACTAATAGTTATGTTCCCTTTAACATCTGTCTCAACTGGGTATTCCTCAAAACTGACATGCATGCAACTATTAATAGTGAATTATCAGTTATCTAATTGATCACTCATTGTGACTTAAATCTAATTTAATTCACTGGACCTCTCACTAGCTCATCACTCAGTTAGAACTAGTTAAACTAATTTCAACTCATTTAATTAATTTAATTACACTTGCACCCCACTAATGCATCAACTTCAAGTGGACCCCAAAAATATTAGAATCCCTCTAGATGCCTCATATTAGACCGTCAACTTGAATTTCTTGAGCTAACTCGGTCATCATGACTTAATTAACTGACACAAGTTGTTATGAGATGAAATTACAATTTATTGTCCAATTTATTTAAGGGAAAAATAAATTAGACACCCCACATTCCTCACTCCTGGTGCATCAAAATTCCTCACTAGTGTGGGTGCATTTTTTTTTGTCCTTTCTGGTTTCCAATCTCACTGTTTCTTGTTGCAAATTTCAACATTTCAAAATTTGATGCAGCCTTCACACAAAGACACCATTGAAATCACATGCCCATATTCTCATGAGAAACCTCTCTTAAGCTTGATCTGCCAGAAGAGAATCAACAATATGCCATCCTACTTCCTAGCGCAAATCGACCATTAAGGTATGCAACATTCTTCTGAACCCTCACATGATGATCTTGCTCTTGGAGGATGATCATGACCTCCCTTTAGCAACCCTTACTCGGCCCTCGTACTCGACCTACTTTAGGACTACATCTCTCTTCACCCCCTTGATGTTCCAGATAGTGGGAATACATGTCAAACATGCTAAGATGTGCCAAGTAATAAGGCATGCCAAGATGTGCAAGGGTGTGTCAATGCGTGTCAGGGACTTTCAAGACAACAAAAGGGAGAAAAAATTTAAACTACAAGGAAATGAACACATAAGAGGGTTAATAAGTCATCAATTTACCTTTTCCAAGAGGGGCATGCTAGGCACACCAACACTAGGTAGAAATAGGTGCCAAGTGCAAAGTCTTAGTGCATTCTAAGTGCCAAGTATTCCTTTGTTGCTTCTCATCTACTTTCCAACAATTGATCATCACAAATAAATTTAATATTAAACCATGCTAAATCATACCAAGGCATCTCAACGTATTCCATACATGCTAAGACTTTCCAAGCGCCAATATGTGTCACGGACTAGTGTTATGCATGTTATGAAGTGGAAGGGAATGCTGAAGAGTGCTAAGGTGTGCTAGAGAGTGATAATGCATGGTGATGAGTGTTAAGGAGTACTAGGAAAAACAATTAAGGGAGAACTAGGTAAAAATTCATGGAAGTTAATGAATATGAGGAACGTGTACTGCCAGAGACTAGTGTTAATGGTCAGTGTTAGTTGTCATGCCAAGAAGGGATCAGTGACAAGGTATGCTAAGCATTAGTAAGGCATGCTAGGGAATATCAAGGCATGTTAAGAATTCCCAAAGTGTGCTAATTATATCATGTGCCAATTAATAGTGCCAAGATATGCCAATACATGCTAGGTGCTAAGGATGTGGCGCAGGGTGCTAGGGTATGTCAATATGTGTCAAGGCAACAAAAGGAAGAACCAATAAGAGGGTTAATAATTCAGGACTTTATATTTTTGAAAAGGGGCATGCTAGGCACACTAATAATAGGTCCCAATACATGCCAAGTGGCATTGTGTGCCAAGTGCTAATGTATGTCAATGCATTCAAACAAGGTGTTCCAGGGCATGCTAGGGACGATATGCAACATGCCAATACATGCTAGGAGAGTTCCATGTTGTGCTAGCGCATGCCACCATGTGCTTGGGCGTCAGTGTCATCACAAGATGTTCTAGGTACAAAGATGTTCCAAGACATGTGGGGTGCTAAGAAATGTTAGTGTGTGCCAAAGCATTAATTTAAGGTGTGCCCAGATTGTTGAGGATTTGTAGGTCTTTCTCATTAATAGAATTGTCAGAGCTCGATTATGTATTAAACAACATATTTCCTACACACAATAGTGGAACTTTATCTAAATGGAATTTTCTAGATAATAAACTTAATAGATATGAATCATGTGTTGACTCATAGGAAATCTCTATTCGACTAGTCATTACTTGAGGGAAATGATACATGCTTATT
The DNA here is from genome assembly GCA_034641835.2 of Pinus albicaulis. Taxonomy (NCBI): domain Eukaryota; kingdom Viridiplantae; phylum Streptophyta; class Pinopsida; order Pinales; family Pinaceae; genus Pinus; species Pinus albicaulis. The sequence goes on from CM076579.1 coordinate 312,969,611, forward strand.
ACTTCTTAAAAATTGACTGACCCTAACCACTATGGCCTTGGACATATTATACAAAATGCTCCACAATAATGGTATTAAATCATTATATTTTGACAAAAAATATATCAACAGGCACATAGCGTCATCAAAAACTCATTGGAATGATCAATGATGATGGAAATTTTTTGATCGTCACCAAAAGTAACAAAAAGAGCATTGGTGAGGGTCATTAAAAGTTCGTCACTAGAAGTGTCACCAAAGAGAGAATTAGTGATGGGCCTTTAACGACCCTCTCCAAAAGTGAAATGTCTTTGGTGACGGACCATAAAATACCATCACTATATACACTTACAGTGACGGTTTTTAGTGATAAATGATGGCGGACATTTTTTGACCGTCACCAAAAGTAACAAAAAGAGCATTGGTGAGGGTCATTAAAAGTTCGTCACTAGAAGTGTCACCAAAGAGAGAATTAGTGATGGGTCTTTAACGACCCTCCCCAAAAGTGTCATTGAAAATGTCTTTGGTGATGGACCATAAAGGACCATCACTATATACACTTACAATGACGGTTTTTTAATGACCATCACCATATGTGACATTGGTGACGGACCTTAAAAGTCCGTCACAAGCATGACCCTCACTAATGTTCTTTTTTCTTGTAGTGTAAAATCAAAACCTATGCTCAGGACCTGAAGCAGAGTGAGAAAACTCGATCTCTCCCCAGGACGAGAGATTGACCCTCTGGCTGGTTCCAATCGTTGCTTGCACCTTGTTAGCCTCCCCGGCAACGGTGCCAAAATGTTGGTGTCCAGGTAAGAATTATTTATCCACCCTAATCTGACATTAATTTGATCAATCTAGGAGCGTATCCTTTCAAGGAAATGCACAAGGTATATGTAGGAACAAACACATAATCCGTCTAAACCAAGGGTTTATAATCAAGGTTCAAAACATTGCCGTGAGATTAAATCAAATACTGAACTTCAAAACAATATTAACAGTAAAGAATAATAACAACAACCATAACAAAGAAACAATCCATACACACATAGATGCATCACCTGATTAGAAGAGTGGGCCCAACTCTCTGATCAGGGCTGTGTTAGTCACGAAGATGCTTAGAACAGCAAAACCAAAAGTACTTTATTAATCTGTAAGATATGATTACAATATCCTTTTGGGAACCCCCATTTATAGGAACAATATCCATTTTATACACAGCGCGAGAGAATAAAATATCTCCTTGGAATGTGGTAATCGCGCATTCAGAAATATACATCAGTTGGAACAACATAAACATCAAATGTCCAGGATATAACAAGGGGCCAAGAATAGGCCCAGGGAATCGTGACTCCAACTGCGCGATCTCCCTATAGCTGACCGTTACCAAATCTGTTGCAAATCGCTGCAGTGAGGGTTCCTGTTCTCCAAACTGCAGTCAAGCACATATCTTAGTGCTGCAAATAGGTAAGACTTCGTGACTTTACTTCATTAATTAAAATATTCCAATTGGACAAGTTAGGGGTATTTACCTCATAAGTTTATCATAGCAAATGTAGGCAATTAAACACAAAATGATCAAAAAGGATGATAAGAATGGTCAGAAAGGTAGCCAGATTTGGTGCCCAACAGTAGATATCTGATCCTTTATGGGATTGGCTGGGTACTACCGAAGATTCATTGAAAGGTTCTCCAAAATTGCCTTTCCAATCACCTCCTTGCAAAGAAAAGGAGAATTCTTTAAGTGGACTAATGAGTGCCATAATAGCTTCAAAAATTTAAAGCATCTATTGACCATTGCACTAGTGTTGAGGGTATCTGACCCCAACAAATAATTTTAGGTTTGTACAGATGCTTGTAAGGAGGGATTTGGGGCAGTTTTATCTCAGGAAGGAAGGGTAGTGTCCTATGAGTTCAGAAAATTAAAATATAATGAGCAAAGATATTCAACCTATGATCTAGAGTTAACAACAGTTGTACATGCACTATGGATATGGAGACACTACCTGCTAGCAAAGAAGTTTGTATTAAAGATTGATCATAGTAGCTTCACGAGTTACTTCAAGCAAGTTGATTTAAACTCCAGACATGCAAGATGGAATGCCTTCCTAAGTGAGTTTGATATGGATATTCGACACGTGAACGGTAAGGAAAACCATGTGCCAGATGCCTTAAGTAGGAAATTGCATTGTGTTTATGAGAATTTTTATAACTAGCATGAATCTAACTTCTTAGATCAAGTGAAAGAGGAAGCATAGAAGGATCCTGTATACCAATTCCTATGGGAGCAAATGGAAGAGGCGAGAAAGCAAGGAAACACTTCTGATTATGGAGTTAGTAAAGAACAAATGCTAACCTTTAGAGGAAAGATATATATACCAAACCTTATGGATCTAAAGGAGATAATCATGAATGAATATCATCGAAGTAAATATGCAAGACACCCAAGATACCAAAAAATTTTAACTGCAATTAGAAAAATATATTTCTGACCTGGTATGTGTAGAAAAATTGTTGAATACTTAAACAAATGTTTGGAGTGTCAACAAGTCAAGGTAAAGCATCGCCATCCAGCTGGATTGGTGTAGCCCATACCAGTACCTGAATGGAAATGAGAGGTCATATCCCTAGACTTCATAATGGGTTTGCCACTATCGAAGAGGCACAATGACTCTATTGTGGTTGTGATTGATAGATTGAGTAAGTATGCACATTTTATTCCTGTACAATCTACTTACAAGACTGTACAGATAGCAAATATTTTTATGACAGAAATTTTCAGACTGCACAACATTCCGAAGACTATTATTTCAAACAAAGATGTGAATTTTACTTCCGCATTGTGGAAAAATTTGTTTAGAGGTTTGGGGACCCAAATACATTTCAGCACTTTTTATTATCCCCTGATGGATGGACAAACAAAACGGGTAAGTCAGGTTTTGGAAGACATGTTGGGAATGTACATGATGCAACAACCAACAAAATGGGAAGAATATTTACATCTAGTTGAATCTTCTTGCAAAAATGGTTATCAGGAGTCTCTTAAGATGAGTCCTTTTGAATTGAAGATTTATATGGGCAACAATGTCACACTCCCATTAATTGGAGCAGCCCCGAAACCAAGTTAATGCTTGGACCAGAAATGTTGGCTGAAATGGAATCAAAGATAAGAAAGATCAAGAAAAATCTTAGAGTTGCACATGATCGACAAAAGATATATGCAGATAAGAAAAGGACTTATCGAGAATTAGAGGTGTGTGATCATGTATATGTGCAGATCAAACCAAAAAAGAGTACTTTGAGATGGGCCTCTTGTGCCAAGTTGCCTCCCAGGTTCTGCGGACCTTTCCAGATATTGGAAAGGGTGGGGCCTATGGCATATTGGTTGGACTTACCTAGCCACATTCAGGGGCATAATGTGTTTCATGTGTCCCTGTTAAAGCGATATGTACATGATCCTAAAGATATAATCCATTGGCAGAACATTCAGGTAGGATAGATTTAGAAAAATCATAACTTGAAATATAAATTTTTATGTGAATTTGACAGAAAAATTTGATGTTTACAGGTAGAACCGTATGGAAAGTTTCTAGTCAGGCCTCAACGTATGCTCAACCAGAGAGAAATCATGCTCTAGAAATGAGTCATCACCCAGGTTAATGTGCAGTGAAAGCACTTCAACCTGGAGGAGGCTACTTGGGAAGATGAGGGTTTTGTATGAGAGGCTTACCCAGAGCTATATCTTGAGCTAGAGTGAAGCACCGAGGACAATGTTACTTCCGAGGGGGAAGTTTTGACAGCGGAATTTAATATTAACTAGTTGTTTACTAGTAATATGACATTTTAGTTATTTATTTTAAAGAAAAGACTGAAACAATTATTGTTTTCTGGAAAGGTTAATTTTTTCTTTTTTTTATAAGAAATAAAGTCATTTATGGAAAAAACAGTTTCATAAAAAATAAAATAGAGTGATGGTAAATGTATTCCAAAAACTGAGAGGTGGTTGGACAATTTTGAACAATTACCTACTCCTTTGGGGATAAAAGGTATATCCTAGTGAGGAAAAGTGGTTATGTTCATTAACTAAGGAAGAGAGTGAGGAATTTCTTGAGATGGTAGAGACCAGTGGAAATCACTCAGAGTTCCTGATAATTTCTGGTATTGACTGGACTTGGGGTCCTGAGGTCACAACAGAAAGAACTCTGTCAACCTATACCTCTCAGGTGTGGAGAACGGGGGAAAGAGAAGGACGTAATCGCTTCCCTTGAAGGTTGAGTGGACATCACCAGTAGTTTGCACAATAATATAAGTAATTGATCATTTTGGGTAACTTAAACATGAAAAATATTATATAATATGTACATAGGTCTCTGTTTATTCAACTTCTTTGAAATTTGTATTGTAATGGCTAAATGTCTAAAATAAAAGGGTTCTATGATTATTTATGATTTTAGTAATTTATTGATAGTTCTGTAAATTAAGTATGAAATTTACATTACGAATCTGAGTTCAGTAAATAAGACTGTAAGAAATAAATGCTTTAAAGGAGAAGTGTGTATGGCCTTACTTAAGTGAACACAGGAATAATAGAGTTAACTTGCTACAGAAGTAGTAAACTGCTTAGTAAATTACACAGTAAATATTTAATTCTATTAAAGACGAGAGAAACAAGAATAACATATAAAAGTGACAGAAAGGCTATTGCACCCATGAGGAACTCTGACTAATAAAAATATTTGGAGGAGAACTGTTGGTTCTGGACATGAGGTGGAACCTCAACCTAGAAAACATAGTTCCCCCTACTTAAACTATACTCGGACAAGTACCGGAGGTGGTCTGGTCACCAAGACAAAGAACAGAGAAAACCTTGTGATAGTAGATTTTAAGAGATTAACAATTCAAAGATAAAGAACTATCATTTCCAGAACTATACAGTATGTTGATAAACATCTACTGTATAAGCATAATGTAATAAACCAGATTAATTTAAAGATATATAGAATAGATGCAAAATACACGAACCGGCTAGAGACTCGGCAAACACCATAGTAACCAAATAACAAAATATTCATAAGAAAATGATAACTGTGAGCATACGAATTTACTGCAATGAGAAAATAGTTACTACATATAAATGGAAATACTTTGAATAAAATCCTAACAGAATAAGAAAAAAATGAGATACCATGAAGAATATAGTTCAACCAAGAACATAGGTGTTCTCAGAAAATCATGCTTTTCAATTCGTATAATCCATAAAATAAATTCTAGAAATCCAATCGAGACCAAAAGAATTAGGTCTTGAGGAAACCCTCTTATAAAGAATACTTAAAATTGAGTAAAAGTATCACTGTATTATATTTACGGAATCCACAAGAAAAAAATCTGGCTTGGGCTCTCATGAGCTAGCAAATATTCACTAAAAATTTTGACTGACTTTAGCATCCTAAAGACTATTAGCCTAATAGTAATACATTCAACACACCAGCGAGGGGGAAGAGGTTGTGGCGGACAAGCAGTTCGATGTAAGAATACCTGGAAGAGCAACATGGAGCTGTTAACCGGGAGACAACAAACAAGTTTTGTAGACATACCATGTTTTCATTAAAAAGAGTACCTGCAATATAAAGAAGAAAACCAATCGATAAGTAAATGGAACAACAATGTTAAGCCGAGGGTAAAACTTAAAAAAAATTAGCTGAGAATGAAACCCGATATCATTCTTTACCTGAAATCTTAAATCTTCAACAGTTGTTTCCAAGCACCGAGCTGGAGGACAGAAAGCTTGACAATAGAGTTTGAGGGTTGATACTTCATAGTGTAAATGAAAAACATGGAATCTAATTTAAGATAAAAAAAGGTGAAAAACAACCATCTATCGAGCTAACAAGTATTACCTTCTTTGAAGAGAATGAGGGTTTGGACGAAAAGCTAAAAACTTGCAAAAATATCTATGTAGAACAAAAGGCGGTGTCGATACCAAGTCGAGGTTAACAACAGAGAAATTTCCTAGCTCTGGACTGTAGGCCGAGGGTGGTTCAAAATTCGTAAAGCATCCTTTAGTTTCTTTCATCATTGCAAGAGAAATGAAATCAGAGTGCGGCCTCAAGCTCTTATCAGATTGTAGACCAAAATTAACGCTATAGCAGTGTAAAATGATAGTAGCATATAGTGTTACTAGGTTTTACCTAGTCTTTTCCTACCAATTATATCACCGTCGATCTTAGAGGATCGGACGACACACAATAGGGGAGGTGGCCATCAAAAATTGAACCCAATCCAATGATATCTCACAAGTATCGATGTATTAATGTGCAAAGACATGAAAAATATATTGTGGTACAAACAGTATTCAAAAATATCTAGACAATTTAATAGACATGCGATGAACATCCGTTGATGCAAACATAGACTTAGTTAGTAGGAGGGGGATTAATGTTTGTAGGTGGAGTATTAAAGTTAAATATATACATGTTTACAGTAAAAATATAAACCTTAAGATTAACATGTGGAGTAATGAATTTAATATATGTCGGTTTGCATTTAAAACTAAACCTTAAGTTTAGCAATGGTAAGTATGCATAAAGGATTAACTATGAGGTGATAACATTATAGGATAGGGATTATTTCCCTTGATATTTAGGTTGTAGGTTATGAATTGATTTTGAATCATCTCGATCTTCCTCCATTACTCTGTGGATATACTACTACCCCAAACTTCACATGGGTATAAGACAACACAGGTGATGGGAGTCTCAAAGAGGAACCTATTTTTACTCCAATTGTAAAGATAGACTGATTTACAATTGTTTTCAACCTCATAATAAGCTTTCTAGTTGATTTGATGAGGGAAGTCAATGCCCAAATATTTATAAGAAGAAACCTGCTATAAGCATTGGTTATTATACACAAAACTACCATAGGTGATTTTTTTGGATTTAATGATCATGAATTTAGTCTTGTAAGTATTAACTCTCATGCTCATCTTGGAGCAGTAGACATGAAGAGTCTCAAGGTACTTGTCAAGATCGTCATGGCTTTTTCCAAGAACAACAATATCATCCACTTTAAAGAGAAGAGTAATGAGAAGACCAGCAAACTCATTGACCGTGCATAGAGTAGACAATCCCATAAAGTAGACAATCCTGATAATATATATATATATATATATATATATATATATATATATATATATATATATAATTTCTTAGTAAATACATGTTTCACAATATTATTTAGAAAGTGTTTAATTAATCTTAATTTTTTTTCGGTATATATATATTTTTAATAGAAAAAAGATTTCGGTTTTTATTTTAAATGTTTAAATTGAATACATGTTTATTTTTTTCTTTATTAATAAAGTTTAGTTATTTGAAGAAAATATTGAATAAATAAGGATGGAGTATCATCTGTTATTATTTGTAACATAAAATTTCAAGTTTAGATATAACCATTTTTAAATGTAAACAACTTACATCAATGAAAAATTTATATATTTGCATTTCTATACAGTCTGAAAACGAGTGAAATTAATTATTAGTTTTACTCTTTATCCAATACTACCCCAAATTTACAATTTACAAAAACTCAGGTTCTCCTATAATTACATGCCAGAATGAGTGACCATCTCTGAAATTCGTATGACAGAGTATCAGATTAACAGTTGTTCAAACAAACTCTCGAACAAATAAAACATTTCAATATCAATGTCCACGTCCATGCAGTAATGTAATTTTAGAGTATCTCAAATGATGCATTTGTGGCATGATAGCGTATAAAATGTATAACATCATTATATATATTCTTCCGATTTATTTATTCATGATTTTATTTATTCGGGCACTTGAGAAGCACCAGCGCTAAACACATGGTGATACGTCCCAATCATCAACTTCTATCAATCACTCAAACTTTTCTAATGACTCTAACCAGTTTTTAAGATTTGTAACACACAGTTGAAGTTTCGTGCTGGCGACTTACATGCTCAGCAAGAAGAGAAGAGGAGAGAAAACGTCATAGATCATGAGAATATGGAGCTATCTTAAACTTGTAAAAATTATTACTCTACTAAGAAACTTATATGGATGATCATGGACGTCATGCCATTATTATAGAAATCCAAAACCTTTCTATTTCTATTCCGCTGCTATGGCAGCCCAACTGTTGATCTTGCGTTCCAGGGCGTCTATATCCAGCGTTGATGGCGTTAGAACCTATGAAAACAGTAAATCATATAAAAAACCAAGAGGCTAATTCACTGAAAAAATTACGGTCAATTCTAGATTATCTCAGCTTTATCGAGTGGCTGGTTTATGCATTATGATAATGTTGAACTTAGATTAATTGTAGATTTCAAGAATATATCAAGTTAGGTTTAATATCTTATAATTTTATGAATCTGCAATCTAATAATATAAGAAGCTTATGCCTTAGGGTGTTCAGATCATATTTATTCATTGGATTCACCAAAAATAATAATGAATGTTAATAGAAAAATCAAATATATATATATATATATATATATATATATATATATATATATATATATATTCTTCCCTAGTAAATCGATCAGAGTATACCAGCATATTGTATATTTTAACATTATATCTTGAAATTTGAATCGATACAATCTGACCTCGAGCCATCCCTCGGAGAAATTACTATGTAAAACATAGACCAGATTTGTGAATAGCGAAATTCCCAACCTTACTTGAAAAAATGATATAAATTGCAAAACAAGCTATCTATTTATCCCCAAAAGCCAAAAACCTAATTCTAATGATCACGGGAATTACCTCCATAACAAAAATTGGAATTATCTCTAAGTTAATTGATGCAACTGATCACTTACATTAAAAAAAAATTATCAACATTTTGATCCAGCAAGTGTGCCTATTCTCAAGACAGATTGAATGACGCTTGCTCTATTGACCATAAAATTTTTAATATAAGCTATCCAAAATAAAATTATTCTATTCACAAAATCCCTCTATTGTTATCGTAAATTATCAAGAAAAAATAATAATATACTAAAAACTAATAATATACTAATAAAAAGACAAAATAGTAATATCTTAAATTATCAAGAAAAACTAATAATATACCGATGAAAAATACAAAATAATGAGAAAAGCAATGTATTTATTAACTTAATGATACTAATTTAAAAAAAACGACACTAATTTAAAAAAATAAATAAACTAAATCTAACACTACTAGCAAAAGAAAAACAAAAACAATTTAAAACACAAGGCATTCACATAATAACTAGAGATACAAATATCCTTTTTTACATCCCTCAACAAAAAAGGAACAGTTTCCCAGTAACACGGATTCTAAATTGATTTAGTTTGTGAGGAAATCATGAGAATAACTACAGGAAGGAATCTGCAGTTATATTTATTACCTTGACTTGCACACTATGAAGAACTTTGTCGGTAGTGGAGGACATATGGGAATGGAGAACGTGCATACCCTCCTTTTCGAGTACCTCATACAACTTTGAGGTAAGATCTGTAGCACGTTTGTGAGTCAGGATTCGTATCGAAAGTTGATCCGAACCAACTGCCTTGTCGATTCTCAATGCTGGTAATGTCAACGGCTTCTAATTAGTTGAACCAACTGATTCCACATGTCCGCTTCCCTCGGCCATTTTATTGCTTGTACAGGCTGAAATACCCTTGTTTGATGGGTTTAAATAGAAGACAGAGCATTTGGAATAAAGGTTTGTTTCTGTGAGATAGAAAAAACATATACCCATTAGTGTTGAAATATTAAACCCCAACTGTGAGGAAGGACGAAGAATTAAATTTTGATGGGAGAAAGACGCAGCAACAACAGTAGTTTTATTTTGTTTTTTCTTACATGCTATCTCGCACTGAAGCACCCTGTTGTAAAACCATGCCATACCCGCTTTAAACTCTGCAACCACCGCATTAAAACTCCACCACCAACCATGTGCTTTTACTGCCATTGTATTTGATTTGAATTGGACCATGTCGTTTGTTGTGGAGCCCATGGTCCATTTCCCCACCACCGTCAATGCAGCGATCGCATTGACCAATAGCGTGCCTATCGCACGAAATTAAGATGACATCAACATCGTCAAGAATGGATGCGATAAAGATTTATGGATTGCGGTCAAAGTTTGTTTGAAGTCCTCTGGGGTCCACCATAAACCAATAGGAGCCCGATCGCAAGCTCTGAGTGCACAGTCAGCAGCCCAGAAATTGGATACGATGATTTATGAAAAGGAATTTTGTTTCATACGTTTCAAATCTGTGAAATTTATTTTGAAAAGTTTTTTTAAAAACGTTAGGTTAAAAAAAAAAATTTAATGTTTCTGTTTTTTTTTTTTTTGTCAATTTGGTAGTACCTTGCTATTTTCTATTTATCATCAAAAAAACAGATTACATTTGATAGTAAGTTGGTGACCTCAACCTGCCTGTAGGAAATCAGGTCTGTTGGCCACCTTAATGCATTAAAAGCCAACCAAAATTGGAAATGTTTCATTCTTCTACTTGCCGCATTGGCTAGTTCACTATTTAAAAAATTTACAAAGTAGAAAGTTAAAACTATATCACTATCTAAAAAAACACATTATTCACAAAAAAGCATGAACTTAAACTGGATTACTATCCATCTAAGGAATCTATTGGTGCTGGGTCCTTCGTCGTGGAACCAGGCATGTTCGCTTGCTGCAGTTGTTGAATCTGCTTTTCAATTCGTCCAATACGGTCTTCAATTCATCCGATGCGATCCATCACTTGATACCGAGTCACCTTTATATGCTGGAGTTGAGTATCAATATCTTGAAGCAATTCCATCATTTTTGGTTCTTGAGTCTCATTTCTTGGATAAAGACTTTGCATAGCCTTAGTGATAACACACTTCATAATCCAGTATGTATGAACTATTTGATTGAACAGTGAAAGACAACCTCTAGTGTTTACAAGATCCATGAAAAAGTCTAGAATTTCCGCTTCTCCTTCATTGTCTTCCTCATTACTTTGAGTTTTTCTTTCCCAGCCATGAATTACCTGCCTGACTTGAGGTGGATTTCCAAGGCAGTATATTGTTGATAGATTCTCTAAAACCTCTTGCTTTGTCTTCCTACCTCACTTTCTGACTTCTACTTCAGATTTAATCATCTTTTGTTTCCCTTTATCTTGATTTTGAGCCATTATTTTTATCTTCTGCCTCTTAACCATTGTTATATATTGTGTAATTTTCTAATTTGAATCTGTATTATCAATATGAGATCCTGTATAATGGAAGAGAAAAGGTTTAAAAATTAATCTTCCTATCTCCTGACCAACATCTTGTCGAAGCTGGAGTTGCTCCTCTTGACTAAAATTATGCCGAAGTCCGAAATATTGCCACCACAGAATTTAGATTGGACATATAGACAGACCCAGTAATAACCCACTAGAATAACTTTAACTACCCTCCATAAGCCATTTGGGTTTTCGTAATTACAATGATTACATTTAAAACCAAAACATTGAACATGTAACTGACTAAATTGCGACTTAAGATAAGAGGAAACCCCAGTTTGTAAACACCTCCCATTCTCGACGCATAAATAGTATTTGAAGGAGAAAGAATTCCTACCGTAGACTGAGACTCTGAGGTAGTGAATGAAATTACTTGTATGGCAAGGGTCACTAAAGAACTGACAACAATCTCTACCCTTTAGATTCTGATGCCCTGTGTGAACAGTTAATTTCATTCTAGAACATATATATATAAAATACGTGCAACATTTTTCGTCAATGCACATAGAAAAGCTACTTTTAGTTAATTGCCTAGAACATGTATATATCTAGTACTTGCAACATTTTTCATCAATGCACATAGAAAAAATATTTTCAATTAATTGCATTCTAGAACATATATATCTAGTACTTGCAACATTTTTCATTAATGCACATAGAAAAGCTACTTTCAGTTTTAATTGCATTCTAGAACACACACACACACACACACATATATATCCAATACTTCTAGAACATATATATATCCAGTACTTGCAACATTTTTCATCAATGCACATAGAAAAGCTACTTACAGTGAATTTAATTCTAGAACATATATATATCCAATACATGCAACATTTTTCATCAATGCATGTATAGAAAATATACTTTCAGTTGATACTAGTGTGCATGTACAAAAACTATGTACATGTGCAAACACTTACATAGATAACATAACAAGGCAGCTCAATTTTTAGTTGAGTTCTAGAAGTTCTAAAACATGAATCCAAAGAGAAGGAATTGTTGGGCAGTTCAATCAAAAAAATTCCAATGGAATGCCATCTTCAATGATCTGTTCATGATTGTATTTTGACATTTTCCATTTTCCATTTTCCTCTATCAACTTTATGTGTGCTACACACACCAAATGACTATATTGACAACTTATGACATCAGGTTCATAGTCTTCAAAGTAAACAAAATCCCCATTTTGATTAGTGTGTTTGAAAAAATAACCTTTCATTATAATAGATCCTCTTTCATATGGAAACCCGTGATCATTATAGTTTTCTAATAATTTCATCTTTCATTCAGTGCAATGCATCAAATAATACTTCACATTTTCATCATTGTCAGTAGGTGCAATTACAGTAAAAACATATCCTACACAATAAAACAAACTTAACAAACTTATGTATTTACATTTAGATCATAATTAACATGAAAAATTAACTTTAAAATAATTTTAGTATCTATTTATAGATCTCTATCATTTGAAAGCAATTCAAATGTTACCTTCTTTAACAAGATTAGAAACTCGATCACCATCAGATGATATTGTAGTCTCCTCTGATTGCATTTCTTCAAACATTGCAACAGACATTTTCCCCTTTGTATTTAGCTTTGTATGTTTCCAATATTTTACATACATTTTTTTTTCACAAACATTATTGGATTTTGTGTTGTATATGCAAACATGACAAAAACAAGAATATTTTCTTTTATCCAATGCAAACACATTTGTGGACAACTTTGTTTTAATTGAATGCAATTTTCGAGTCCCTTTTATTGTTTCAATGTCATTTCCAATTGATCTCTCTACATCTTCAATCTCAATATGCCAAAATAACCTATATATGGAAAATTCAAAGAGGAATGTAAATATTATATCAAAATACCATAAAAAATAATCATTGTGAAAAATTTACACTATTTAAAATTGGATATCCAATAAAAATTAAATTGAATTTACCTTCGCACTTCCCTTGATCGGCTAGTCTCATGCCTTAGAGAAGCGATACACCATTGAACAACTTCTTTACTGTCCACAAGTCGTTTTGCAGAGGGTTTCATTTTATATCTTCGAAGTGCTCGTTTTATGCATGCCCCTACACTGTCATGTTCTCCTTTTCCATGGCTAGTCTCAAAGAAATTCAAACAATGTTAATGCAGGTTTTCTTATGAAAACAAAACAACCAAAAGAATGATCGTGAAGATTTGAATTGACCTGTGCATCCAACTAACCATATCTAATGTTCATTGAATTTTATTCCACGACTTTTGAAGGAGTCATAAATCTTTCCAAAACATTGTTGTACAAAATATGTATCATGTGTATGATCGTCACTAATATAAAAGTGATATTCTTTAATAACATGCTGATGTTCACTAGCGCTTTCTATATGATCGACGTTTTGTTCAGAATGTCTATATAAAATATGGAAGAGCATGGAGACTTGGTCAGAATGATAGTATTCACTCTGAATTTCTTTTTGTGGAACAATTGTGTAGTTTTCTGCAAAATCAATTACTGAGAAAATAGTCCTTGGTGGCAAAAATTCATGGGATTTTTTGAATTGCAAGTCTTTCCATCGAGCTCTATGGGAATGCTTGGTGTATTTATAAATTTCTACCTCAAACTTTCTCAAAAAATCTATCACAAAAATTTCTTCTTCTTGTAATTCAATTCTTTTAGCACTATTTGAACCTTGAATCGATGTATGGATATATTCATATCTATTCCATTTCACTTTCATGTTGGACAATGATTGATCATTTATATCAGTACGATATCTATTTTGAAACAATCATCACATTTTTTACCACCAACACATTTCTTTTTGTAAAATAATTCATCGCTTTCTCTTTCACATAGAATTTGAGATATGAAATCACGGATAGTAGGAGGAGGAGGTGAATCTTTCTAAAATGTTCTAACAAAATTAAAGAATTTTTCATAATATAACTGAAATTCCACATTATAACGACAACAACAAGTGTCGCGTACGATGATAGGTTTTACGTACCATGGTTTTTTTTGAACAAAAAAACTGATTGAGACATGAATTTCACGATTCTCTTCTTTGAGCTTGTTGACCAACTCTATCTGAGTGGTTTCCAAGAAATTTTTTTCATGCTCTTCGTACTAATTTCATGTTATTCTTCTTCACATCACATCCCTTACATTTTTTGAAACATGTGAATTTTTCTTCCAATATTCATATATTGTTTTTTTAACATTTTCTCCAAGTCTATCTTGTATGGTTTCCTGCAAATAGCTCTCCAACAAGAGATTTCATCATTTACATCTATTTGCAACTGAAATTTCCGATGTTTGTGCAAAGTTTCTCGTGAGGTTCCAAATTCTCGTGCCATAGATTTTACCAAGCGATTCTCTTTAGTAGTCGATGAAACCACTGCCATAGATATTTCTCTACGTACAACTGAAACATTTTTTTGTCTAGATCTTCTAATTGAATTTATAGCGCTATTTATATTTTGTATCACATTTTCCTTCGTTTTTTTATCTTTTGTTGATTTTCAAATACCCAATTAAGTCGTAGCTTTTTTTAATTTCCTTAATGATAGGAGACCTTTCAACATTTGCACTTGAAATGTCACATTTTCCTTTATGAATTACATATCAAAAATGTGTTTAACACAATATCATATAACATGGTCAGCTCTTTTATCTCCATATGTGTGAGTGTCAACATTTTCTAACATTCTCATCATTGACATTGATTTCATCTCTACCTATTCGAATGAATAGTACATAATAAGTTTACATATTCAATAAATAACTAAATCAATAAATATGTATAATTTAAATAATATGTGCATGTGTTCAATACATGCACACACATGCACACACACATATATATACACCTTGTGTTTTAATTTATTCACTTGAATTTCTTTCAACATTTTCACCGTCTTCAATCATTGGTTCAATATCTCTTTCACTTTCTCTTTCAAAATTTTGTATCTCATCATCAATGTTTTGAGGAATATCTCTCTTTGTTTGCATTGCAAAATATTCGAATTAGTTCATCAAATAAAAATTAATCTTGAACACATTTTACACTAGGAAAATTTTAAATATCAAATTCATAATATTTACATTTACGTACCTTCTTCAACTTCTAGTTGAGGTTGATTTTCCCTTTCAATATTTGAGAGTGCATCTCTCTTTCTTTTGCGAGATTCTCTCCCATGTTCTCTACGTTCCCTAGGGTCTCTTGTTCGATCATATTTTCTCGCACAATTCCTTCAATTTCCCATGATAATAGAGCATGAAGTTCAAAAAATTTCCTTCAAAAATTTAGACAAAAACTCAATTAAAAAAACATCACAAAAGATTTAATTTAAAAAAAAATCATTTTAAAAATTTTGCAAAACATACATACTTCAATCCAAAACACTTACTTTAAACAATCGGAGAAAACAATGTCCTATAAAAATGAAACGAATCTCAAAATATTTCCTTCCAAGTCCTGCAAAAAAAATTCATTTAAAAAGTTAGACAAAAATTCATTTTAAAAAATCATTATAAAAGATTAACTTCAACCCAAAACACGTACTCTAAAAAAATGTCACTTCAAAAAATATCTCCAAAAAATGTCCATTGAAAATTAATTCCAACTTCTTAAAAAATGTCACTTTAAAAAATACTTCAAAAATGCCTCTAAAAAAATATCACTTTCAAAAGTACCTCCAAAAAATATCCTTTGAATATTAAGCCTAAAAAGAGTCCTTTCAAAATTAAGTCAAAAAAATGTCTTTTGGAAATTAAGCCCAAAAACCTCTCAAAACAAAATACATCCAAAAAAAATGTATTTTGAAAATTAAGACCAAAACCTCTAAAAAAATGAAAATTAAGCCCAAAACTTCTAAAAACAAAATACCTTAAAACCAAAAAATGTCTTTTGGAAATTAAGCCCAAAAACCTCTAAAAACAAAATACATCAAAAAAATGTCGTTTGAAAATTAAGCCCAAAACTTCTAAAAACAAAATCTTAAAAAAAAATCAATGAAAATTAAACCCAAAACTTCTAAAAACAAAATACCTTAACAAAAAACAATGAAAATTAAGCCCAAAACCTCTAAAAACAAAATAACTTCAAAAAAAATGAAGCCCAAAAGACATCCAAAAAATGTATCACATACCTCCAAGAAATGTCCTTTGAATGTACCTCGAAGAAAAGTCCTTAAACATGAAAACAATCTTTTACAAAAATTTCCTTTGAATGTCCTTCCAAGAAAATTCCTTAAACCCAAAACAATCTTATGCAAAAATGTCCTTTGAATGTACCTCCAAGAAAAGTCCTTAAACCCAAAACAATCCTTTACAAAAATGTCCTTTGAATGTACCTCCAAGAAAAGTCCTTAAACCCAAAACAATCCTTTTCAAAATTAGACCTTTGCAAAATCAGACCAAATGAAGAAATTTGCGAAATTATGCGAAAATAATGAATGCTTTTACATCAATTTATATTACCGCGAAATGTTTTTTTGTGAGGGGCTTCGTTGTATTTTCCAGATGATGAAATGTCAACTAAATGTTCGGCTGAACTTTTATAATAAATTCGCCCGAAATTTTGTGTTGTTAGACTAGACGGGCCGTCGACACAAAAATTAATTCGGCCAAACTTTTTTACAAGTTCGGCCGAACTAACACATCTGCAATTACGCAGATCCAAGATATGAAAACATATCTTCAACTTTGGCTTGATAAAACTCCATGAAACGTTCTGAATTAACTGTCGTAACCAAGCCAAGCATATTCAGAATTCAATCTACTTTTAGGAAATATAACTTTTATGGAATTTCATAAATATTTACTAATTTTAATTAATTTTATAATAAAAAGGGTGCAAACAATTTCTGAAGGTCATTATGATTCAGTGAAATCAATATTCTGTATCTTCAAAAATACACTGTAAACAAAAATTCAAAAAATTATGGTGTGTTACATTGGTCCGTCGTCTGTAATGGGTAGCTTTTAGATTTTTAGTTTATAACTTATATGTTAATAAATTTCGTGTGTCACGAAACATATTCAAAATATGTAGTTTTTTCATATTGGATCAGTTCAAAAAATTCTATTAATTATGATATGCATCAATTAGTTTTGTAAATATAACGAAATCGAGGTAGACTGTGTCTAGATTGTTGTAACATTTTATCTCTCAAAAACACAAAGTTTCAAAGAATACACCAGTGCATATTAACATGAATCCTTATGAAACATTTTATTGTTAAAAAAAAAAACACTCAAAGAAATGCTAAGTTGACATATCAAATGTGAATAAAAAAATTCCAAAAAATAAGTAATAGAAAGCTAATAAAATTTCTAACAATTTTTATTTTTATCACAAAATGAAATTCTAAACAAAAACATTAATTTGGCTTGCAGAAAGTTGAAGAACAATATATATATATATATATATATATATATATATATATATATATATATTCTTAAAAAAGGGCAAAAAGTGTTACCCAACTCCACATTTTCACCTATGATCATGATATCAATTCATGACCTTCAACTTTCATTTTTAGGCCATATATTTGATGAAATGTATATCATGTTCTAGGCATGTTCTCATAAAGATCTTGTTCAAGTTTTGAATGGTTAGCCTTGTCATTACCTTGTTTATGATTCGAGAAAATTACATCCAGTTCTCGGAAGTGGTTTAGAGGCTAGCCTAAAAAGGTGGCATATATCTTGCGAGGGCATGCACTCAAATTGAAATTTTTGGTCATAGCTACATCGTACATGCTTATGGGTGTGGTTGGAGCCTCATAACCACATGCACGGTGTGTCAAGGGTGAAGTTCGAGTATTAAGTTAGTGAAAAAGAGTTCGAAATTAGGGATTGATAATCTGGCGTGGTTTTTAAGATCATATATGATATGTAGTCCCTGAGGGATGATTGCAAGTTGTCGATTAGTCGACCCCACTTCCACAATTAGAATTTTGAGGTCGGGTCTTAGCATAGTGAGACTAAGCTCATGTTTACCCTAGAGATCTTGTAAAAGTGAGTAAATGTGGGAAGAGGTGTTACATGGTAGTATTATAGCTTCCAGGCTCAAACACCTAACTTGGATGGGATTTTGATCCAGGTGGATATCGTTGGCCACCCACCTATTCCATTTGTACCTGCACCATCAATTCTTGCAGCTCTTCACTCTTAGCACAACTTACTATTTTTAGTAGGTTTCTGGGTCCTGCACTCTCGAAGCCATTTTGGGACCCTAATGATCCACATGGATATTGGTTTCCACCCACCTATTCCATTTTAAATGCCACCATCAGTCCTTTCAGTTTTTCAGTTTCAGCACAACTTACTATTTTTAGCAGTTTTTCGGGTCCTGGATTTCTAGAGTCATTTTGAGGCCCTAAACAACATTTTTTGGCATCCCGCCTCTGGAAAATTTGATTATGTTTTGAAATCAATATGTGCGGTCAACAATTGTACTCCTTGGATATATCTTTCTAATGAGGTATGATGCGGGTAAAACGGAAATCGTATGCCAAAGTTACGTCTCCATGAAGTTGAAACACCAATTTACCCAAACGGGGCCCATAGT
Organism: Pinus albicaulis; assembly: GCA_034641835.2. Classification (NCBI taxonomy): domain Eukaryota; kingdom Viridiplantae; phylum Streptophyta; class Pinopsida; order Pinales; family Pinaceae; genus Pinus; species Pinus albicaulis. The sequence goes on from CM076579.1 coordinate 312,988,449, forward strand.
TTTGGCACTTCATCTCCTACGGTTAGGTTTTTGGATGTTTAGGGTTTTTCATTGTTTGTAAACAATAAGTATGCCTTTGAGCCTCATTGTAACACATTTCATAGGCCTATAGCCACCACATCTCTTCTCAAAGATAATATTTCAGCGCCCTAGCGATTTTATTTCCATTATGTCTCTAAGCATATTTTTGTTATTTGATATTAATGAAATGAAGCATTATTTCAGCTGCATCTCGATGTTTATTTCTATTTATTTATTTTTTTACGTTCCTGCATAATTCCGGATCAGTGGTATCAAAGCATTTTACACTTTGTCTATTTTTCTTTGCATGTACCGAACGCGATCAGGGTATAAGGAGTTAGGGCTCGATCTAGTTGAACCCTTGCAAGATCAGCCTCGCAAACCCTGACAACCTCCCATGGCAGATGAAAATAAAGATGAGGGAGCAGGAGATCCCATCAAGATATTTCTCGAGGAGGCCCTCGAGAAACAAAGGAATGCGATGATGGATAACTTTGCTCAGATCCTTCAATGGCTGCCCTACGACGCATCTGCATCCAACTGTCACTTTGGAAGCGCCACTCCCTTAAAAGTACAAGTAAACTTTGACATTCCTATATTTAAAGTCCAGATATATGTAGATGTTGTAGATAGATAGTTGAATTTGTTGGAAGGGTATTTCTTGTTCCATGATTTCTCTGATCGAGAAAATATTATTTTTGCACTCCTCAAAGCTGCCCCCCGTGTCAAAGACTGGTGGGAAACCTATTGTGAGCAAGAAGACGAGACAAAACCCTCTCTATTCTCGGTAGTACCCACTTGTAATTCGTTCCGAGATTACATAAAGGAACAATATTACCCCATGGGGAGCTTTGAGGACAAGTACATCCAATGAACCTCGCTGCAGAAGAAAATGGATCAAGATTTACAGGAACTGATGAATTTGTTCCATACCCTATAGACAAAGTTAGGTATTAAAGATTCAGAGAGACATTTGGTGCTCAAATACCATAGCTATCTGCACAGACACATTCAAGATGAAATGGAGTTTCTCAACATTACATCGCTTGGCACGACATATCGCTATGCTGCCAAGATCGAACAGAAATTTAAGCAGAAGATGTGAGACTTTGGATCCACGAATCCGAAGCTAGGGAAAGGCGCCCCCGAACCACAGAACAAGGGGCAAGGCCAAAGGAGGGTGAGTCAAAACAACACCACAAATCCAAATAAGGACATGGGGAAGTGGTGTGAATTTCATAACAACCCCACTCATAGCACAAACGAGTGGTAGACCAAACAGTCATTGGTGGCTGAACTAAATGCACCCAAATCAGATGCATGTTATGATCCTGATTCAGAACCAGACAAATTCAATGACAAAGGGAAGCAAATCATTGATGCGGATCCTAGTGCCATTTTTTCCACCACCAAGATCTAGAGGGAGAATCCCGAGGATCCAGAGGAGGGGGAGAAGCTCTTCCATTTGTAGATGTGGGTGAAGGGTTCTCCACTGAAATTCTATGTCGATAGCGGAAGCCAAAATAACCTCATTTCAGCATAGGTCGTGAATTGACTCGACCTACGAACCATAGAACTCGCAAAACCATATACCATCGGGTGGCTTCACCCAAGGAGAGATATACGCGTTTGCTAGCAGTGTCGCCTTCCGTACAATATCAAGCCATTCACGGATGAGGTAGTGTGTGATGTTGCTCCTATTGATGTAGTTGATGTATTATTGGGTCAACCATACTTATGGAGGTGACATGATATGTATTATTCTAAGCCTCGTGCTTTTATTATTACTTTGGGAAATAACTTGTACAGGATACCAGAGGTAGTACTGCCTCTTGTCATCTCTTTGACTACTAAAAAAAAACGCAGTAAGATTGTTTTCCAAACGAAGAAATTTATTTTCCTTACAAATCTCTCACAAGGAAAGAAGAATATTGTGGCCACAACCTCGAAACAGGGCTCCCCTGCACGGTTGTAGCAGATGGACAAAGTCATGGAGGAATACGAGGACATTTTATCATCACTCACACAGGTTCCTCTACACTGTTACGACAATCACTCCATTGACCTGACCCAGACGCACTGCCACCTGATGTTGCCATACCTCATAGAAGTACACAAATATAATCCACACGTGTACTATCTGACGCTAATAAAGAAACCAAATTTACTAAACACATCCAACATGTCTGCCCGCAGGTCCATGACATCTTCGAAAAATCTAATACCCAGTTCAACAAAATTTTCCTCATCTCAGGGAGGATCTCAACGCAATGGGGACCATTACTTCCTAAGGATGGAGGAATGATCCAGGTGGATTTCGGTGTCCAACCACCTATTCCATTTGGACCCGCACCATCAATTCTTGCAGCTTTTCACTTTCAGCACAACTTATTATTTTTAGCAGGTTTTTTCGGTCCTGCACTCCCGGAGACGTTTTGGGACCCTAATGATCTAGGTGGATATTTGTGGTTGCCCATCTATTCTATTTGAAATTCCACCATCATTCCTTTCAGTTTTTCAGTTTCAACGCAACTTACCATTTTTAGCAGTTTTTTGGGTCCTGAACTTCTGGAGCCGTTTTGAGGCCCTAAACATCATTTTTTGGGGATTGCACTTCTGAAAAATATGATTCCATTTTGAAATTGATATTTGAGATTATTAGTTGTACTCTTCAGATAGATCTTTCTAACGAGGTATGATGCGCGTCAAACGAAGATCGTATACCAAAGTGACATCCCAGGGAAGTTGAAACACTGATTTACCCAAACGGGGCCCATAGTTTTGACGCTTCATCTCCTACGATTTGGTTTTTGGATGTTTATGGTTTTGCATTGTTTCTCAACAACAAATATTCCTTTGAGCCCCATTGTAACACAATTTAGAGGCATGTAGCTGTCACATCTCTTCTTAGAGATAAGCTACGAGCGTCCTAGCTATTTTATTTCCATTATGTCTCTAAGAATATTTTAGTTATTTGATATTAAAGGAATGAAGCATTATTTCCGTTGCATCTCTGTGTTTATGTCTATTTCTGTATTTTTTTTGCATTCCACTGCATCAGCCACATGTGTTTCCACTATGTATACATTGCAGTGGATATGGTTGTCATGTATATATTTAGTGTCATACTATTGTGTCATCATGCATAATGTCGAGATGTTGATGATGGTACGATATATATATATATATATATATATTGTTCTAATATAGGCTTATTTGTACAAATGTGATAGCCTCCCTTGGACTTCATTAAGGTATGATTTTGATTATATCTAAATTTGATTTATTTAACATGGAATGTTTGCAGTAGATAGAAGATCAGAGATGTAGATAAAAATGGTGGACTACAATTCACATAACTCTCTTTACAAGCCTGATCTAAATTCAGTGGAATGGGATAGGCCAATTGAGTAGTAAGAAGAAGAGTACTCTGCTAATTCAGTAGATACACTCAGAAATTTCAAGGCATAAATCATAAGTTGCAAGGAAGATAATAGAAGGTTGATTGAGTAATAGGAAATACTTTCTAGAGCTCAGGAAAAGAAAGAATAGATTACTTGAGTCATCCTTTAGAGCCTTTCATATTTACAGAAGAAGCAACAACTGAGGATCAGTTATGGACAAAAGGAAAAGAAAAATGGGGCATATGGTAGAAAGTCTTGATTAGGATACACGTTACACAAATATGATAGAGCTAGAGGTGATAGTTATTAGGATACAATCGACAGGTGGGATAGCACTCATCGATTTTATTCTAGTTCCTTTTCTGAGAGACATCATTGTCATTACTACCAACATCCTCATAGGAGGAGTGAGAAGCAATATTTTCTAGCAGAGTTCAAGAAATCCAAGCCTCCTAATTATGATGGGGATGTGAAGAAATCAAAAGATGTGGAAGCTTGACTACTTGAGATGAATAATTTTTTTGAATTGCATGATTATTCGGAGAATATGAAAGCCAATATAGAGATATTCAATGTGAAGGGAAAAGTATACATCTACTGGGAAGATGTGAAGTGTGTGTGAGACATCAAGGTAGAGGAACTCAGTTGGGATGAGTTTAAATGATTCTTAAAGAACTATTTTTTTGAGAAATATTATGATGGAAGGGCTATGGAATTATATGAGCTAAAGATGGTTTCCATGATAGATGCAGAGTATACGAATAAGTTTCTCTAGTTTTTGAGGTATGTGCCTTATCTTAAGGATGAGAAGACAAAGGTTCAAAGGTTCATGAGTATATTTCCTTTAGCATTTAAAAATTGTATTTAGTATAATGAACCTAGATCATTGAATGAAATCATTAGGAATTTGAAGAATTGTTATGAATAGTCGAGACTCAATTCGAGCCTAAGAAATATTGGAAAGATAATGAGAAGACTAAAAGAAAGTGTGTTAAGAAATGAGAATGTTGTATTTTTAAAAATTTGCACAAATTCTTAAATCTGAAATAATTTTTTTTTTTTGAATTTGATTGTGCATAAGATACATAATTTTTTTTTAAGTATATCATATGAATTACAAATTTCTATATATTCCTTGGAATAAAAGATTGAATTACATATTTTTATATATTATTTGGAATAAATAATTGATTTACATATTTGTATATATTCCTTGGAATTAAAACCGACTTTTTTACCAATTAGAATAAAGTTAATTATTCATTTTGCTCCTTATTCATTGGATGACAACTTGCATTACAATGAGGCACCATCTCTAATCTTGGTATACCATACTTACTATAGCTCAGACAAACATTCAAAGGAATAAAACATTTGAAAAACAATATCCGCGTATATGCAGTAGGAAAGCATGTAATTTTAGATAATACTCATACAACATTGTAGGTCAAAAAAATGCATTTGCGGCATTACAGTGTATAAAATGTTCAGAAAAAGACAAAAGGGGATACAAGACGGTTAAAGGGTAAGATGAAATCCATCGCTCTTTTTTCTGATGAGGAGCATGATCTCACAGATATTCCCATTTCCATGGCCGACAACACTGACGAATCCCATAGGGAGCTTAGAGCAAGCAACCCTGAAGAGGTTTCCCCATGACTCAAATTCTCTCTCTGAATATTCAAGGGTTGGGCTTCCTCTAAAATTCATTGCCTAAGGGATCTTTTGCTATCTGTTCGGTTTGTTCTATTTTTTGGACAAGAAACTCTATGTTGTAGGGTGAAGGCTATCAATGCTCTTTTAAGTATTAATCGGGGTTGGAATGTGGTGGTTGTTGATCTTCTGGTCATTCGGGTGGAACTATGCCTGTTGGAACCCGGACTTGGCCAATTTTAAAGCATACAGATTTTTTGCTAGTATTCTGTTAGTTGGTCATATCAAGGGTTTTGATGGCATCTTCAAAATCGTCAATATATACGCTCCTTTTCAATATCGGGTTTCCTTTTGGAACTGTATTATGGCCTTTGGGATTCTTACATTGAAAAATCTGATCATTCTGGGTGATTTTAATCACTTTGTAGGTTGATGAAATGTGGGGTCTTAGAGCCAGATCGACTGCTATCTCAAATTTCTTGAACGATATGTTCAATCATCATCATATTATTAACAATCGACCATGTCCATTATTTCCTACTTGGACAAATAAACGGGTAGGGGACATGTATATTGGTAAAAGATTGGATTGTGCTATGGTTAAAGACACCCTGTTGGACTCTTTGGGAGTTCCTAGATCTTCGGTGTTGCTATCTGATATCTCTGACCATATGCCGATTCTCTTAACTTGGAATATTGGGGATGTGTGCAAAAGCAGACCTTATAAATTTAACCAGGCTTGGCTGGAGGATGATGGATATGTTAATATCATTAAAAAGCTGTGGACAGAGGCATCGAATGACAGGTCTCTATCGGGATGGGAACATCTTCACGACAAATTAAAAAAGCTAAAATGTGCATCTAAAGAATGGGAAATAAAGAAGAAGTCGGCTCTTAAGGTAGAGCTTAGATCCATAACAGAAAAGATCAACAATATACTTTCAAGTTTCTCTTCTCAAGTGCCTAATGAACAAACATATGAAATTCTCAAAAAGCTGGGGGATAGAAAGAAGGAAATTCATAAAATTGATGAGATTACATGGAATATTAAGAGCAGGATTACGTGGCTAAAGGAGGGGGATTCAAACACAAAATTCTTCCATAAATGTGCAAATGACAGAAATAACATAAATGCAATATGGAGCATTAAAAAAGTGGATGGTGGGACGGCTAAAACCACTCTGGAGATTTAGAATGAGGCTTTCCTTCATTTCCAATCTTTTTATCAGAAGGATGCCAATGTTGATATCCAAAATCATTCATGGTTGCTCAATCATATTCACATAATTTTTGATGAGGATGCTATTCGGGCCATTGACAAAGTGATATCGGAGGACGAAGTGTTGGTGGTGCTCAAGTCTTTCCCCCATGACAAATGTCCAGGGCCTGATGGGTGGCCTGCGGAATTCTTTCTGTTCTTCTTCAATATCATGGGCTCTGAAATTACTGAGGTGGTGGAACTGTTTAGGGTTCGTGGTTATATGCCTGCAAACCTTAATTCAACTTTTATAGCTCTTATCCCTAAAATTGCTAATCCATCATCTTTCGTGGATTTCAGACTGATCTCTCTGTGTAATCTGATTTACAAAATTTCTTCCAAGATCATAGCAAATCGATTAAAGAAAACCTTATCGCGCCATATCTCATTGGAGCAATATGGATTCCTTAAAGGCTGGTCCATTCATGATGCCATTTCTATTGCTCAGGAAGTATTTCACACAATGCATGTTAGCAAAAAATAGGCGGCTGTTATGAAAATTGATCTTTGCAAAGCGTATGATTCTTTGGATTGGTCTTATATTCGAATTGTATTGTTTAAGATTGGGCTGCCTATAAATGTCATCCGCTGGATTATGTCTTGTATCTCATCTGTGAGATATGTTGTGCTCATTAATGGTCTTCCTACTCCCTTTTTTGAAGCGGCCAGGGGGCTTTGTCAAGGTTGTGCTCTTTCCCCACTTATCTTCATTTTGATTATGGATGGATTTAGTAAGGTGATGCATAGGGCAGTACTAAATGATTATATTGAGGGATTTTATTTTTCTGAGTCGGTATCATCCTCTCATTCTCTTTTTGTGGATGATATGCTTCTTTTTGGGTCTCTTAAGCGGAACCATTGGTTTTACATCCACTATATATTGATTAGATTTGGTAATGCAACGATCCTGCGCATAAATTCTGACAAGTCTTTCCTCATTTATGAATATGGTGATATGGATGAAATCACATTCATTGTTGCTTTCCTTTGTGTTAGTGTCAAGAGGGCTTCCGATGGTTTCAAATATCTTGGTTTTTATATTAAACCCTGTGGATATAGAATCAAGGATTGGATGTGGTTGGTAGACAGGATCAGAAGCAAAATCAACAAATGGACTCATCAATCGTTGTCCATGGGTGGACGTCTTATCATGATTCAGGCAGTGCTATCCCAGCTTTTTGTGTTTTGGTGTCATCTATACTATTTTCCTGAAAACATTATATCGTCGATTAACAAAATCATGGCTCATTTTTTATGGGGTGGTTCCAATTTGACTAAGAAATTCCATCTTGTTCAATTGGAGGTGCTTTGTCGACCCAAGTCACATGATGGCTGGGGAATCTTGAACTTGCGGATTTTCAATTCAGCCTTGTTGATTAAATCTTTTTGGAGAGCTATTAAGGGAAATGGAATTTGGAATGATATTATCAGATGTAAGTACTTGGAAGGGGATCCTCTTCACCATCTAATCTACCACAGTCTCCCTTGCCCGCGAGATATATCTGCAATTTGGAGGAGTTTTAAAATGATTCTGATTTATGTGGCTGATCGATTGACATGGTTTTTTGGCGATGGAAGCTGCATCCCTCAGGGATTTGGTCGTTTACTTGGCTATTCGGCTCATCTGAGGCCCTCTCCCAGACTCCTCCATGTTTTTTCTCAGCGTGGCATTTTATTTATCTCTAGCACTATATCACATTGGTCTTTTCAAGCTCCGATCTTTAAATCGGTTGAGCAATTGGGATTAGAAGGTGACGTTGGGACTGAATGGAATCGATTTCTAAATTATATGAGGGGGGCTGGTTTATGCTATAACAGAGGAGGTGATCGGATCACATGGGATGGTCCTCTTTGCGACAATGCCTTGATTGTGAAGGATGTTTATATGCATATCAATTTTTCTCTATACAGAGGACAGTACACCAAGACCTTCTACCCATTCTGGGATCGAAACATACCATCTAAAATAACTCTCTTTGGTTGGTTAGTTTGGCGTGGTAAGGTATTGACATGGGATAGTCTTACCAGAAGAGGTTTTCACGGCCCTGGCAGATGTGCTATATGCTATGCACAGGTGGAATCAATTGCTCATTTATTTTTTCAGTGCCCACCTGTTTTTTTTTTATGGAAGCTCTTCAGCTCTCACATCCTTGGTCCCTCTTGGAATCCAAAGGATTTTATATCCACTACACTAGAATGGGACAAGTTGCGTAGTAAATTCAGATCTCTTCCATTTTTCCTCATTTGGGAGGTATGGCTGGCCCGTAACTAGCTTGTATTTGATAGCAAGCCTTTCCATGTTCCTTTCATTTATGCTGCTATAATGAGATGGATTGATCTCCGCATACTTCCTAAGGTGAAAGTGATTGATTGCTCTCATCGGTGCATACCTCATGAGAATTCCTTAATTGCACTCTTTTTTGATGGGGCACGAGTGGAGGGCAAGATTGGATGTGGCACTTAGATTAAATTATCTCATAGGGAGAGAATTCACATATTTTGGAACGGGGGCTCTGGATCTAACAACAAAGCAGAAATTATTGCTTTATGGGGTGGTCTGCTAGCAGCTATTAATTTAAAATTTCTCAATCTTAGTATCTATGGTGATTCCAAGTTGGTTGTTGATTGTATTGGTGGCCATATCAATCTCAATTTACCAGATTTTCAAGGATGGATATAGAGAACTATATCATTATGGCAGAAATTGAATTGGCCTCCTATTGTCCATATCTATCGTGAAAACAACACAAGAGCTGACAGGTTATCCAAAAAAGGTTTGGCTGCTAACTTTGTTTTTTTGTAGGTACAACAGCATAGAGATGGGGATCTGTTTTGGAGTAACTTAATCCCATTTTCTTAGTTTTATCTATTATCTCTTCAAGCGAACCAGTGTCTCTTCACATTTACAATGCTCACAGCTAATTGAAGATCTTTTTTTGCTGTGCGGATGTATCTATTTTCCAGCGAGCCTGTATCGTTTTTGCATATAAAAGATGGCCAAGTTATTAAATTATATTTATTCGAGCAGGCCTGTTCTTTTATTGTTCAAGTGAGCCGGATTACTTAACAAGCGAGCCTGATTCTACATTTGTCATGTGCACACAATGTTGTTTATTACAAGTGTGCCTGAATTTTTTGTTTCAATGAACATGTCAGACGCGCATCATTATCAGACGAGCCTATTTTTTTGGTTTGTATATATCTTTTTCTAGGTGTTTTTCTACATCCTTAAGCTTTGTAACCCCTGCACGCAATTATTTCTCTTACACTGCAGGTTTATAGGGACAAAGCTATAAGAAATCTTGGAAGCTAGATAAAAATAGCTGAAATTTTGTATGGTGCGGCTTTCTGCCCACCAGTTATTCTCACACATGCCATAGTTATTATTGGGCTCTCATCTTCCTTAGAAAAGAGGCTCTATCAAACTGTGGCTATATTGTCATCTGGCTTTTCTGAAAATGTAATCTCTGTCTTATGCACTGTTTTAAATATCAATATAACAGTGTTTTCTTCCTTCTGAAATATATATATATATATGTATATATATATATATATATATTCTACCGGCTTTTCTATTCATGAGTTCAATTATTCCGGCATGAAGAGACTTTACTTTCCGTTCTTGCTCATTGGCTTGTATATCATTCACTGAAAATTTCGATAGCAACGCTAACCTGCTTTCGAAATGAAACACATGCACTTGAAAATTCGTGCTGGCAACTTAAATGCTCAGCAATATTAAATTGCAGAAGAGGAAAGCAGAGAAAACGTCGCAGATCGTGGACGTCATGCCATTATTATGGAGATTCAAAACGCCTTCTATTTTTATTCCGCTATTCCATTATTATTGTCGTCTATATCCACCTTCAATGGCATTACAAACTGTAAAAATAGTATATCATATGAACTGAAAACCCATGCTCATTTCTAGGTTAACTAGACTTTCTTTCGTGGCTGTTTTCAACCGAAAGAGCGTTGAAAAGAAGAGCCGATCCTTCGACGAAATGGAGCCTGTCTCCGATTGATGGGACAGCCCTCCGGCCATCCCCGCGACTTTCCGGATAGGAGGTGGACCCCGCTCCGTCGTCCGACTACCGGCGACCGAGCTCCGGTGAACCCCGCCCTCCGCGCGCCGCCTGCCTTAGCCACCTCCTCCCCTCCCTTCTACCACCACCCTCCACCCTCCGCTCCCACCACCACCCTCCACCCTCCGCTCCCACCCGACCACTCCCTCATTTTGCTCCAATTTCTGGCATTTTAACAATATTCTGCGTTTTGTTGGCATTTTCATTTGTCCGTAATTAATTTTCTATTTTGATTTTACAGAGAGCTATATCGTACAATTCTTGTTCGAGACAACACCAGCCGTATGTCATCGCTTGGCTTTAAAGATGCATGATAGCGCAAATCGAACACTCGCAGAAGGTTTGAGGGTTTGATGGCCATCAAACAAGATTCGAACCTTTGCCGTGTAAAAACGAACTACGTTGCTGTGATATTTATAAAGCATCTGGAAATAATAGGTGTGAGAAATTAAGTAATGACTGATCCAAAAACACTTAAAGTTCACATTATTTCTTTCTAAGATTCACAGAGATGCCCTCCTTAATATGCTGCATTTTGTCCATTTTAAGTTTAAGCCTGGTAATATCCATGGCACAACCTGGAACAGAGAAATATCAAAACACCCCCATGGTTAACTCTGCAAACGAAGCATTTTACTCTGTCCTTGAAGCCCTGACTGTAGAGTCGAATGCGATTAATATGTACGCAGGTCCTTGCGGTCTAACACCTGTTCTGGGCACATCCTGTGATCTATTTGGGGATTTCTGGTACATAACAGCACTATATATTGGCGCCGTCTATGACAATTCTCCAAAATGTAGCAAGAATGCAGTACTTGATCCATCTATATTCAGTTTATCTCACCTGAAGACGTTATCCTTCTACAATTTCTTTGTGAATGCACCTCAGGTAATGCCATTAAATCATTGGACCAATCTTGCAAGTTCATTAAAGAGCTTAATTTTCCAAAACAATGTTGCTTTAGTTGGAGAATCACCACATGAACTCGGTAACCTGGAAAATTTGGAATCCATTGTTGTTACAGAGAGCAGAATGAACGGAAATTTGCCAATGGAAATAGGGAACTTAACCAAACTAAGAAAGCTTGTCCTCAGCCACAACATGTTCTATGGCTTGATACCTCCTTCTTTAGGGCATATGTGGGAACAGTTCATAATGGATTTGAGTTTTAATGCATTGCAGGGCCCAGTTCCAGCATCTTTTGGGAGTATGAATTCTCTGGTAAAAATGGAGTTGAGTGACAGTGGATTACAAGCGGTGATTCCTATGACGTTGGGGAATTTGAAATTTCTTACATTTTTGGATTGTTCCAAATTGCTTACATTTTTGGACTTAAGGAACAATCGGCTTCATGGAAACCTTCCAGGTTCCTTAACGGAGATGAAGAATTTGCAGGGACTTTACCTCGGTAATAATCCCTTGGGAGGAAATTTGCAGTCCTTGATTAGTTTGGATCTTGCATCCTCAGATTATATTGGAACCATTCCAGAATCATTTGGGGAATTGAAGATGCTTATGTATCTTGCCTTGAATGATAATAATCTCACCGGGAAAGTTCCTTCAGAGCTGGGAACTTTACCAAACGTCTGCTCGTTGTTATTAAAGACCACAATTTGTCTGGTCCTTTGCAATTTCCTTCAAATTTTTATGAAAGAATGGGAAGGTACCTAGCTCTGTGGCGGGGGGGCGGAGAGAGGGAATCCAAGGTTTTTTTATGTTACACAAAATCAGAACTTTGTTACAAATGGGGTAACTCTGTGTTCTGGAGTGGTAAGAGCTGGAAAAAGTGATGGTACATCAATGAATTCCGTAGTTGGATATGGTGCAAGAAGCTGTAATTTAAGAACCTTTGTTATATCATTTGATTCTTTGGTTTTGAGTTTCATACTGGGAATTTTCAGCAGGTACTCGTTTTGACACCAAGGGAAAATTTAACTGGAGTTAAAAGGAGAAATTTAGTTGTCTTCATTAAACTTTGCTTGTATACTTTTTGGTTATTCTGGTTGGTTGTGATCAGGTACTTGTTTCAAACATGTTGGGTTTCATGATTGGTTGCTGCATCACATACTAGGCCTTTCAATGAAGTTCACTAGTTTCGTTCTCCTTGAGGACCAGTTGCAGATTTGTAATCTCCATTTTTAATGGAAGGAGATAATGGCTTCAATTCTGCTGATGCATTCGTGAAACTTGAATGCCCCAGTAAGGGGAAATTTTTGTGTGGAATCATGATTTGTCCATGTTATATTGTGACATAATTAGCTTAGGTGCCCGCAATTTTGATTCATAGAGTTAACGGTTCTTTTTGTTCAACATACTCAGTTTCTTTTCTTGTGTTGTATCTAATTCCAATTACACTCAGAGCCGAGATAGAGTGAACCCCTGGGATATCGGGTATGCACCCAAACAAATGTGTAATAATTTTGTAGTACAAAAAGTACATTACAAGCGTCCAAATGCCAAAAAGAAAGGTGATTATAACCACTGTTTGAACATAAGAGTTTAAAGTGATTATAACCAGTGTTTGAGCATAGGAGGAGGTTACAGGCGACTTAGATTTTAGTGCATTGGGGTTGTGGGCAACATCCATGTGGTTATCCTAATATAATTTCTTGAATCTGTTTCTAGTCTTCATCTTTGGTTATCACACTTTAAATGGTCAAGTTACTTGTATTTTTGTGCTCTTCTGTGCTCTGTGCTATAAGCATGCAAAAACTTTAAGTTGAATTGAATATTTATTTATTGGTTGCTGCTCTATAGATTGTTATATCATGTCAGAACTTTAGAGTGGAAAAAAGAGAGTTGTCTAAAATACCAATTTTCTATGGCAACTAGCATGTGGTGAGAAGTGAATATCCATTGATGATTTGAAACTGGTCATGTGAATATTCACTGGTGACAATAAAATTATACACGCAGTAAATTCAATTTTTTGAATTTTTTCTCTGTTGTTTTTACCTGTTCTAATATTACTCAACCTAATTTTGCAATTTTTCTTGCCCATATTTAAGAGTTATTATCACAGTTGCACATATTTATGGTGCTATTTCATTCACTATTATTTTTTTTCAATGGTAAGGCAATCCCACATGAATATGAATTGTGAGGTCTTTGGATCATAGGAGAGAACAATAGTGAAGAGACTAATGACATTGTGGGCAATCAAAACAATGAAGGTGGAGATGGGGATGAGAGTAGGTTTAGTTGATTCAAATGATTTTCCAACGCCTACAGGAAAAAAATGAATTCATACAACTTACATGTCTGTAATGTCATTGAAAAAGGATAAATCTCCTCAAAGGTCCATCATAAATCTCTTCAAAGCCATGATGATGATCCTCAAATAACCTACAGAAAATACTTTAATGGAAGAATTAAATTTTTTTCCTACAGGTGCTGGAAAATGGTTTTCCATTTTCCAGCGCCTACAAGAAAAAAAAATTATATGCATATCCAATATCCAGTTACCAAAATCCAATTATGGAAGAAAAAAAAACAGAAGATATATGCCATGTAGAGATGATATATGCCATGTGATAGGTAAGCATCCCAATAATGTCAAATCAATGACACAAGTAGGCATCCAATTAGTGAAACAAAAAACAGACGACATATTCCATGTGATTGAGTTTTTTCACTCTGTTGTCACTGTAATGTCAAATCAAAGAGACAAGTAAAAGCATCCAACTAGTGAAACAAAAAAAAATGGCATATGTCATATCATTGTGCTTTTTCACTGTGGGTTTTTTAGCTCTTCCACATCATTTTTTCTAGATACCATAAGCATAATATCAAACCACAATTGTATTACTTTACATGGCATATATCATCTTTACATGGCATATATCATCTGTTTTTTTTTTCCTTCAGTAATTGGATTCTGGTAACTGGATATTGGATATGCATATAATTTTTTTTTTCCTATAGGCGTTGGAAAAACATTTTCCAGTGCCTATAGGAAAAAAATTTAATGCTTCCATTAAAGTATTTTTTGTAGGTTCTTTGAGGATCATCATCATGGACCTTTAAGGAGATTTATCCTTTTTCAATGACATTACAAACATGCAAGTTGTATGCTTTAATTTTTTCCTGTAGGCATTGGAACAACACAAACTACTGAACCGTGGTGGGATGCAGAGCTGCCCCTACCTAATATTTCTTCACCTATCACAACACTTCCTCCTACTGATTTGTTTCTAGCGGTAGAAATTGAGGTTGAATTGGTAGCAGGGTGCACAAAAATAGGTCATGCCTAGATAAAGAAAACAAGTAGTAGTTAATTTTTTTAAATGAACGTTCCATGAGCAAAAAATTGACACAAGCTTAAATTCAAATCTTCCAACCAACCTGGGGAAATGATGTGGGCTCTTTCTATGATGTGTGTGTTTTCTATTGCAAAAGAGGTCGTATCCCAGCTACATCTATGTAAGTATTAAATGACGCATCCTTTGCAACTACTGAAATCCCATATCCACTTCCATTAATAGATCCCATAGCAAACCTTGTGGTTCTAATTTTAGGCCCAAGAGCACTACCCACAGATACCCCCATTAAACCATCTTGAGCCATCGGAATATTTAAATTATAAGATTTTTCTCCATAGGCTGCTGCGTAAAAAGGGTTCTTCATCAACTGTCGATGAGTATCAATAAAAAAAATTATATATAGATGTGTTGCAGAGCAATTTCGAGATTGTTGCATCTAGATAAAAGGCTACACCAAAACATTGATAATTGTATAAGAAGAGAAATTTTTTAACCAAAAACTACAATACCATACATAAATGTGTAAATCATTAAACATATTTTCTACCATTTAACTATTTGCACATCTAGTGCTACATATTATATCATGCTTTAAAAAATCAATGGAAGAAATTTTCTTATTTCAATGATATTTATTTTGGTTCAACCAAGAGATTTTTTCCCTACAATGCCATCATCTTTGGAAAAAGCGAATCATCTCAATAATATGTAAACAAACTCAGAAGGCTCTATTATCATCAGATAATGTGCTGGATGAAAATTATCTAGTCCAAAGATGGAAAGGAAAAACTATCTGAAACCTAGAAATAAAAATCCAAGTCCAAAAATAATCTCTCATGAGTCTAACCAAAAGTGGCCCCATACCATACTCTAGAAAATAAAATGTATACAATATTTCTTCCAAAATATTAGAAATAAAAATTTGGTCTGTTGAACTGTAGTCAAATGGTTGAGAGGGGATGTCGCCATGAAAATACTCAGGTTCAATATGAGTGGGTTTAAAGCCCTGATGGTGAGTTTACAGGCTAACCGCATTGACATGGCCTCTATGCTAATGAAAATGAGGTCATATCTCCTTTTCAACAAAAAAAATCGTTTATGTTTGTCAAAAGAAAACAAAAAAAAGTTTTCTATTACATATGGTGATGGTGTGATGTTCTTATTAAGTGTTGAAGGTGTCGTAAGAGGTAAAGATGATCTCTGTGTTGCAGTTGTTGCTACTGCCATGGGGGAGTAATATCTGTCACAAAATGAGAACAAAAATAGGTTCACTACATGATAAATTGGAATAATATACTATGACATGCTACAAAAATATGTAGACAAGCTAAAAAAATTTTAATAACAAATTCTGTGGACATACCCTAATGGAGGAAACCCTCTAGGCTAGCCAGTCACACCCATGAATATGGAAAATGTCATGCTTGTCAGAGTATTTGAGGTTGTCATCATTAGTGTGGCTATTGTTCAACTCAAATGTGATCACATAATGGCAGCTATTGAATCCTCGGAGGTTTCATTTTTTATGAAATGAAGGTTATAAACTTCGACGGACTATTGAATCCTCCCACATGAATGAACTTCCCTGGACTGTTGAACTTGGGACGGACTGTTGAATTCTCTGGCATGAATGAACCAGAATGACAATGAACATCGAGACTATTTACTGGCATGAATAGTCAAAATTTAAATTTCAAATATCTCCGTGCAGGGGAAGCAGAGGGGAGAGGAGCAGCGCGGAGGGAGCGAGGTGGCGGAGGGAGGGGCTCGAGGTCCACCAGAGACGAGTTGGGATGTCGTCATCAAGTTCTGTTGTCGTCACTGTCCCAGTTGGGCGGGGTCCACCTCATATCCAGAAAGTCGCTAGAGGGAGTTGTCCCATCAGTAGCAGATGGGCTTCATTTCGTCGAACGAAAGACTCTTCCATGTTGAAATAGGGATTACAAAAAATAAAGTCTTTCGACATTTGCAGTTATCGTAAAGAATTTGTAGAACTTATGTTCTGTGATTATCAGATTCTACATTGGATTCACTCAATCTTAATAATCGAGATAAAAATTTAATAGGGCAGAAGCTGATATAAAAATTTAAAACAAAAAAATTATTGTATTTAGAATAACAATAAGATGGAAATATAAAGAATGTTTATTGAGCCGAGAAGCTTATTCTATAACTCATTGTCAAGGTGGTGTGTAAGTATGTCCCTGTTCAACTTGGAGTTAGAAATTGTTCCTCTTAAAATAAAAATAAAATATTCTATAGGCTAAGTGCATTTGTTTCCTCTTAAGAGGTTACAGGTTGAAAACCAAAGAGGTAGAGTATGTATGCCTTTGTAGACTTAGTAGTCAAATAGCTGTGCGAAGGTGTGGGATGCCCTTGTCCCACAAACAAGGGGATCTCATACTCTAATTTGGGAGGTGTGGGACGCCCTTGTCCCACAAACAATGGGGTCTCATACACCAATTTGGTGTAGCTTGGCCCTGACCTTAAAATTGGATAATGATAATAATTAGAAAAATAATTTGAGGAGAAAAAAATTATTTTATGTAAGTTTAATTATTGTTCCACATGACCTAATATAATTTCATGTAAAATAATTAGAAGTAAAAATATGAGAAAAATCTTTAAACATTATACTTTCAAAAATATTTTAACAAGTTATTTAAATAAATTATTTGAATATCTATGTTAAACAATTTATATGAACATCAACTTTATAACTATTTTTCTATAGAAAAAAATGTTAAAAAAATATTTAAATGTAATATATGACAAAATATCCAATATATATTATGAATACAATATTTTAATATAAATTAATTTTAACCTATACTTGAAATATATATCATTCAAAAATACAATTTAAACAATGAAAAATTATACATAATTTCTTTTACTCTAAAATAAATTTATAAAAAATATTTAATATATTAACATTTCTCAAAAATCAATCCAAATAAAGTAATATAGCTTATCCATAAAATATTGACATTTCTCTCCCGGATGCGGGTGAACTTCGAGACGATTGATCTGCAGGTGATGTGGTGGATTGGCACGCGGTTCATCTCCACGGCCATCCACCCTCGCTTAATGCAAGTGTTTATTACTTCTGATGAAAACGTTAATGCTGCTTTAATGCAACCAACCTCTCCTAATTATCTCGATCTTCCCTCTGCCGTGGCGCCCATTCGGAACTTCCTTTGTGTTCCTCCTCTTCGAACTTGTTGCTCCCTGGTTGATGCTGAGCCTTGCTTGCGCACTAGCACAGGGAAGCGTTGTTCTCTGAATTGTTTCATCAATCTTTCGCCTGAAATTCATATATCCTTCAGTCCTTATTGTAACCACAGTTGCTCTCCCTCTGTTTTCATTGGGACTCCTCTGCATTCGACCACCAGCCCCATTTTTGATCATCGCTCCGCCCTCTTTTCTCTACACATCATGCCTCGCTTGCGCCCACGAATGACTTGTAGACGCGGCTCCTCTCATGGGCAAGCGAATCGCCCGCCCTCGTTCCCCTCTTCGACTTATTCGTCTGATACCTCAGATTCCAGTCATGGTCATGCTCCTGCTCCTCGGAGAGGATGAGGATGAGGTCGTGGTCAATCCAATTCAGCTGCGCAAGTCCGTCTTTCCTCCAGTGCCCATTTTCACACCGCCCGCTTTCACTACCCCTGTACGCTCAACAATCAAAATTTCCTAGCTTCTGTTACCATCAAGCTTCGAAATAACCCAGTTGATCAGGTTATGGCCACCACTGAAGAGGCTCTGGTGTCTGGGGATGAAATTCTGTACTACTCCCCTCAGATTGACAGTCTGCAGAGTGTTCCAGGTGGACAAGCCACTCAGAGTGCGCTTCAGCACGCAGGGCCCTGCGATCCTTCAGGTAGTGACTCTACAGGCAAGGAACGCCCTCCTCCAGTTGAAGATGATCCCAATCAGTTTGCGTGCCCCGTCGTTGAAGAGGTGCCTTCTCCCACTAATGATGCTTGATCAGGTTTATGCCCGTTGGTTTTTGAATTTTGGCAGCAAAGAGGTGCTCATTCTCCTTCTTCTATACAGTTTTTTGATGGCTAATCTTTTTCAAGATCAAATGCTTTATCATTCGTCACATCGTCGGTTTCCCTTGCGTGGGCGGCATACTATTATCTATGTTAATGTTCCCAGGAGAATGCTCCAGCGCTACAATGTGTCTGTTTGTGTTTTCTACCATGGGCAGCATTTGTCTTTGTTTAGTGAGAAGAATAGAGACCTTTATTCCAGTCAACAGTTCAGTCATAAGCATCAACTGCTTCTAGAGTCGGACAAGGTCATGATTTTAAACGAACTTTTGGTCAGTAACCAGTTGTTTTGTCTGTCAATGGTCAACACTGCAATGTGAGAATGCTGCATCCATGGGCTAGCTCTCCTGAGGCCTCAGCCTCTCTGTAATCTTATTTTGTATCAATATAGAAGTAGACCGATTCAGGAAAAAAAAAATATTGACATTTATCAAAAATCAATCTAAATAAACTAATATATAGATCTCATTCATAAAATTTAACCTAAAATTTCAATCAATAATAGCTAACCTGAAAAAACTACTCGAAAACATTACTTATAATGTTTATAATGTGATCTTCGTATAACTCATTTCCTAGCTAGGCTGGAAAATGAATATGAATTCCAAAACAAACTTTACATTTGTGCCCACATACTTATTTCATAAAGGAAAAATTCGTAACTTTTCATTAAAGATAAGTTACATGTTACATATGCTGGTAGTGATCACTACTAAACAGGCTATGATATATTGTACCCACATACTTAAAAAACGTAATAAAAAATTAACAAAAACCAATGCATTATATTAATTAATAAAATTAATATAAGGACCATTGTCATAAGGGCATAGGGATTGAGGCCCTCTCTTATTTTTCTCCGTAACCATTGTCAAGGTTCTAAGATTAGTTTGTGGCTTGAAATACATACTAAAAATGTTCATATTCTTAGTTAAAATCCAAGGCCATCTATATAAGTAATGTAGGGTGGTTTGAGGCCTTGTTCATACTTTGTAAAAAGGCTCATTAAAAATTTCCTATAAACAATTTGTGGTGGTTATAGATATCTTTTAATTCTTTTATCTAAATCTAATATGTGATTCATGGCATTTGATTCTAAATTGTATTATAAGGTTTATGTTTCATATTTAAAAGGACCACATATTCTTATGGTACTTAAGAATAGCTAGTACCATGGAATATAATGATAGTCATAGTTAAATAATTGACTTGTTTAAGTACAATAAGATAGGAGTGTAGCATGAATGAAAAGAAAGTTGAGTAAAGTTTATGCAAGTCACTTTATGATTGGTGAACTTGGTGATGATGAATATTCTTCATAGTTGAAGTATTTTAAAGGTAGTATATTGTTAATTTGTAGCAAGAAAAGGCTTAATTTGACTTGGGACTTAGTCAAGTAGAGAAATTCAAAATTTCCACATGAGTGGGATTACTTGGACTACGATTAGCTCAAGTGGCATGGCCTTGTCTCCTAGTTAAATCAGTAAATTTGAGTTTGTAGGCTAGAACTAGAGTAGTGCATGGGTTGATTGCTAAAATCTAGCAATATAGTGGATTTATAGTTAGTAAAACTCATATATACGAGTTCTAGTCATGAATAGAGTCAATAGGTGTTCAACTGAGTAGTTTTAATTGTTGTTAACTCATTGATCTGTCAGCTAACTAGTCAATTTACTAAAAATATCCCTCGTCATGCATGCAATTCAAATTTCCTATTTTAGTGGAAGGAAAAAACATAATTGTATTTATTATTGTATACTAGTGGGTGTATAGAGCTTTCATGTAGTAGGTGAGCTAATTTCATCTGGAATTGTACAATGAAATAGGAGGAAGATGGAGGTATATTTTAGATAAGTTGGGTCATCATTGTGTCATCTGATATAATACAAATAGAAGAGGGTTTTTGCCCAGTTGGGTCACCTTGTAAATTCTTTTGTTTTGATGGTTTCATGTAATTCCATGTGTTTCTATCATGTGTTTTCCACTTTATAAAATATTAGAAAAATTTTTTGTCTATTTTTTTCTAGTTTGAGTTCATTAGAAATATAAAATTTCTTGTCATTTCTACATGGTATCAGAGCTATGAAAGACTATATAGAAACCTTGTTCCATATCTTCTGTCAAGAAAATTTTGATTTTCAATGTTATGGTGCAAATATTCTTCAATGTAGGAACAATGTATTTCAGTGGATTGAGGCTTGAGTATGCATTGGAGGACACCTCAAATTTGTGTGCTTGGAAACATAGGATGGAAGTTTTCGTGGATGAAAATGGAGTATGGGAATATACACAAACCGATATTCTGAAATCAACAACATTAGATGCACAAACACTTGCTCAGGGGGCGAAAGACACATCAAAATTCATCAACATTATTCAGGAGGGTGTGAGAGATCATGTGGTTTCGAACTTGCATTGAAAGGAGAATCCATTTGCAATGTAGAAAAATCTCACAGACCTATTCTAGAGAAGCAGTGATGCAGGAAATTGGCATTGAGAGACACACTTAGGAGCATTTGAATGCATAAAAATGAAACCATTCCTCAATAATTATCTATATTCACTCACGTTTGAGATTAACTTGGAGGATTAGGAGAAAAGGTGCCATCATCTGAAATTGTCATCTTATCGCTCCTTGGCCTTCTGAAATCCTCGCACAACTATTATGATTTAGTCAATGGAAGAGATGAGCTATCATATTGTGAGATATTTTTGTCTAATTTGGTGTAGGAGGAGATTAGAAGAAATACTAGAAATGGAGTCCCATCCAGATATGATGAGTAAGAATATTGTGCTTTAGTTGGAAAATGAATGAATACTTAAGGAATAAGGTCCAATGCGAGGCTAAATACAAATATAACCATGGAAATAATAAAGAACTCAGTAAAATTAAATTATTTCACTGCCATGAGTATGGACAATATGCAACTAAATATCCACACAAGAAATCAAATAAGGAACCTATAGCAATAGTAGGAGAAGATGATATCACATCACAATTTGAGTTGGATTTCATTGTAATTTCTCGCGTGGAAAGTATTATACAAGGAAGTGTATGGTACTTAGACTCTAGTGCTTCATTTCATATGACATGAAATAAGGAGTTCTTCAGCAACATATCTTGGAGAAGGACCTACAATTGCAAATAGAACTTGGAGATTATAGGAGGTATAGTACCAAAGGGATTGACACTATCACCTTTAGGAGGGATTTGAACTCCCATCTTTACCTAAAGGATGTAATGTATGTGTCTAATTTGAAGAAAAAATATTTTCTGCAGATGTACTTGAGGACAAAAGATATAATGTGGTGTTAAGTAAAGGGAAATTTTATCTGAAGCATGTTGCTACTGTAAATGTAAAAAAAATTGTGCTTGAGTTAAAAATATCTACAATCTAGAGGTATATTTCACCATGCATGCAACTATACCTCCAGGAGTCATATGGGGTGATATAGAGCCTTAGTCCCAAAGTTGCAAATATTTGAACACAGCCCATAGAAGAGAAACTAAATTTTTTAGTATACTCTTCTCAGGGATCATTAACCTTCCTACATTGGCCCACAATATTTTCTCATTTAATATAATACAAACAAAGGAGGTGTTTTTCCGAGTTGGGTCCCTTTGTAAATTCTTGTGTTTTGATGGTTGCATGTTATTGCATTTGTTTCTAATTCTTTTTTTCTGTTTGATTAATTCGCAGTGGAAAATTTATTTCCATTTCTACATATATCTCCAAGCTCATAAGTTGATAAAGTAAACTTAATTTAAATAACTATTTAAAATACTAATATTAATGAGGAGGTGAGTTTAAAATATTTATAAAAAAAGGGAGAAATTTAGGTTTCTGTTAGAGAAGATTTTTTGTTTGAGGCAAGATGGCCACATCTAATTTTTAGCCACAACTTCCTTCTTTCACCGGGAAAGATTACGATGTGTGGGCTATTAAAATGGAGACTATGCTAAAAGCGCATGATGTCTGGGATCATGTCAAGTTTCGGTTTGCAGAACCTCAAGATGATGCAGAAGAACGAGCCCTCAGTAATGCAGAGAGGGAACAATGGAAGAAAGAGAAGCGGAAGGATGCAAAAGTGTTGCTTCTTATCTAGCAGGGAGTGGACTGAGAAGTGTTCCAGAAGATCATGATAACTTCTTCAGCAAAGGTGGCATGGGAAACTTTGGTGACAAGCTATCAAGGTATGGCCAAAGTTAATATTGTTAAGTTGCAAAATACTAGGAGAGAATTTGAAATTCTGCAGATGAAGGAGACAGAGGACATTGATTCCTTCATGAATAGGGTCATGTATGTCTTCAATCAGTTAAAAATATATGGTGAAGATGTTAAATATCGAACAGTAATTGGAAAGGTTCTTCGATATTTTTCTACCAAGTTTGATGTTGTGGTAGTAGCCATAGAAGAAGTGAAGGATTTGGAAAAACTAACAGTTGATGAGTTGATGGGATCCCTTCTATCACATGAAGCAAGGATAGATAGAAATAAGGATTTCACTCTAGAAACCGCCTTCAAAAGTCAAGTTTTTATTTCAAGAGGTTGAGGGAGAGGTCGATCGAGAGGCAGAGGACGAGGCAGCAGCTATGGTGGTCACAGAGATGGCCAAGAAGAGCATGAGCATCAAAGTGGAAGCAACAACAGTAGAAGCTTTCACAACAATCAAAAGTCTGACAAATCAAAGGTAAAGTGTTATTACTGCAATAGATTTGGTCATTATGCTCGTGATTGTAGGAAGAAGATAGCTGATCAAGGAAATTAGAGAGCTAATGTTAGTACAGAGAATACTAACTCCATGTTTCTAGCATGCAACACAATGCATGCACCGTCTGATAAGGTCTCGCTATTAGACAGTGCTTGCAGTGACCACATGACAGGCAACAAGAATTTGGTTGCCAATTTGGATGCCTCAGTGAAGATAGAGGTAAAGTTGGGGACTGACAAGACTGTGGATGTAGATGGCAAAGGAGTGGTCAACATTTTGACCAAGAAAGGGGATCCAAAGACCATATCAGAGGTATATTATGTCCCTAGACTGAAACACAATTTGATTAGTGTTGGTCAATTGACACAGAAAGGATACAAACTTATCTTTCAGGGGAAACAGTGTGTTATTTACGACAAATGCCCAAGCAAGTAGCTGATTGCAAAGGTGCAGATGACGAGGAAAAAACTCTTTATTCTAATTATGAACTACAATGATCAGGTTAGTTCTTTTACAACTACATGTTCTGATGATTACTGGTTATGGCACTTTCGGTTTGGACACTTGCATTTTTTTGGTTTAAGATTGCTGTAGCAGAAACAGATGGTGAGAGGTTTACCTCCCATCAAAGAACCTGCTATCACTTGTGAGTGTTGCATCTTGGGAAAGAAACACCGTGAAAGTTTTCCGAAAAGAGTTTCTTACAGAGAAAAGAAACCACTTGAATTGGTGCATACCGACTTGTGTGGACCTATGACGACACAGTCGATTGGTGGAAGCCGTTACTTCCTCACTTTTATTGATGATTATAGTAGGAAGACTTGGGTTTAATTTTTGAAGTAGAAGTCTGAAACTTTTGCAAAGTTCAAAGAGTTAAAAGCCTTAGTGGAGAACCAAAGTGATCGACAGATCAAGGTATTGAGATCTGATCGTGGTGGTGAATATGATTCGAAGGCATTCCATGAGTACTGCAAACAACATGGAATCAGAAGAGATTTTACAACCAGATACACACCGCATCAGAATGGTGCATCAGAGATGAAGAACCAAACAATCATGAAAATGACAAGGAGCATGTTGAATGCATGACACTTGTCTAATGAGTATTGCGCAGAAGTAGCTGCATGTGTTGTTTATGTGATAAACAGATCTCTTACAAAGAGCGTGATGAACAGAGTTCCAGAAGAAGCATGGTCAAGTATGTCATGTAGTGTGTCTCATTTCATAGTTTTTGGATGTGTAGCCTATGCACATGTGCCTAAGAAAATAAGAGGAAAATTAGATGATCAAAGTGAAAAATGTATATTTATTGGTTATAGTGAGCAGTCAAAAGCTTACAAATTGTATAACCCTATCACAAAGAAGACAATCATTTGTATAGATGTTGTGTTCAAAGAACAAGAGTCATGGAATGGGACTGTAGACACAATAACCGATGCTCAAACACCCTTGATGGAGGATGATGATGTAGAAGAAGAGGAGCAACAAGAACCAAGAGAGCAGACACCAAACAGAGTCACACCAACAAGGACTCCAATATTTTCAGAGTAGCATGGATCTTCAAGCATACCCATAGACCATACAAGCAGCGAATCGGGTAATGAATCAAGTAATGGTAAGAAAAAGATGAGAAGTTTGAAAGATATTTATGATGATTTGGATGTTAATTCAAATTTGCATTGTTGGCATTCCAACCTTCTTCGTTTGAAGAAGCAATCAAAGATGAAAATTGGGTGCAAGCCATGGATGAAGAGATGAATTCAATTGAAAAGAATGATACATGGGATTTGGGTGATTTATCAAATGATTAAAATCTCATTGGTGTGAAGTGGGTGTACAAGACTAAGTTAATGAGAAAGGTGAGATTGATATATTTAAAGCAAGACTTGTAGAAAAAGGATTCTCGCAGCAACCAGGAATAGACTTTGGGGAAACATTTTCTCTGGTAGCCAGATTGGATACTGTAAGAGTAGTTCTAGTGACAACAACTCAAAAAAAGTGGAAAGTATATCAGATGGATGTCAAATCAGTGTTCTTGAATGGAATTTTAGAAGAAGAAATTTATGTGTAGCAGCCTCCAGGTTATGAAGTTGAAGGTATAGAAGATAAATTTTACGAATTGAAGAAAGCGCTCTATGGACTAAAGAAAGCACCTAGAGCATGGTATAGCAGAATTGACAGCTAAATGATCAAGAATGGTTTTTGCAGAAGTAGCATTGAGCCCACCTTATACAAAAAGGTAAATGAGCATGGACAGATTTTGATAGTTTGCTTATATGTTGATGATATGATTTTTACAGGTGATCTTGAGATAGATAATTTAAATCAGCCATAATGAAATAATTTGAGATGACAGATCTAGGTCACATGAAATATTTTCTTGGCATTGAAGTTGAGGAATCTGAA
The DNA here is from genome assembly GCA_034641835.2 of Pinus albicaulis. Lineage (NCBI taxonomy): Eukaryota > Viridiplantae > Streptophyta > Pinopsida > Pinales > Pinaceae > Pinus > Pinus albicaulis. The sequence continues at coordinate 313,014,310 of CM076579.1, forward strand.
AAAGGCATTTTTATTTTCCAAAATAAGTATGCAAAAGATTTGTTGAAAATATTCAGGATGGATAATTCCAAACCTGTACCTACACCAATTGCAACAGGTACAAAGTTAAGTAAGGATGATGAAGGAGCAGATGTCAATCCAAATCTATTCAAAAGATTGGTTGGCAACCTCATGTATTTCACAGCAACAAGACCAGATATTAAGCAGGGAATAAGTTTGATTTCCAGATTTATGGAGACTCCAAAAGACACACATTGGATGTTGGAAAACGAATTCTAATATACATAGAAGGAACTAGAGATTATGGCATAATGTATGCAAGGACATAAAAGAAAGAATTGATTGGATATATAGATAGTGATTTTTTAGGACGTTTGGATGATCAGAAGAGCACATCCGGTTATGTGTTCCATCTCGGTTCAGGAGTGATAGCATAGGCATCTAAGAAGCAACCTATTGTGACATTATCATCAGTAGAAGCAGAATATGTAGCAGCGACTTCAACAACATGTCAAGCAATATGGTTAAGAAGAGTATTGGATGGACTCAAGAAGAAACAACAAGGTTCAACAACGATATACTGTGACAACACATCAGCGATTGCACTATCTAAGAATAATGTGTTTCATCAAAAGAGAAAGCATATTGATATTAGATATCACTTTATTCGAGAACTTGTGAGCAATGGAGAAGTTCCCTTGAAGCCTTGTAGAACGAGTGGGGTTGAGGTGTGATCAACCGAAAACGGAGCTGGAGTTGTGGGAAAATCCAAGATCAGACACGACCGCCATTCCCATCCTTAACCACATACTACACTTCTCCGTTCAAGTAACTTGCTCCTTGCCAACAGTCTCACAGACAATTGCAAGCCTCAACATGCATGTATATCCTCAAGCTCGCGCAGACTGAAAGCTCGCCACAGCCTCTGCCGACCCAATCTCAAGAATCCAAACACGGTTTTCAGGCAAAGGACCAACTCTACTCCTTATCTTAATTTCTAGCTCTCAGCTCTACTTCTCACTCTTCCGATGTACAACTCACCACCACAAGAGCCTGACCCTTCCACTGTGCAACTCCACACCACACCATCGAGACACCGTCAATAATTCCATGTGATCGGCCACGCATCTAAGGCCAAGTTGACTAATGAGCAGTCAACACCACCGTCCATACTAGTCCGCACTATTCTCATCCACCACAAAGGTGTCTTTGGCTCGAGCAATAAACCACTCTCGAGGGATGTCCTGCGAGTGTAGATGGACAAAAAGACACTCACAAAACACTTTATTTCCCTCGCCCCACGAGAGACCAAGGCCAAGTTGACTAATGAGCAGTCAACACCACCATCTGTACTAGTCTGCACCATTCTCATCCACCACAAAGGTGTCTTTGGCTCGAGCAATAAACCACTCTCGAGGATGTCCTACAACTGTAGATGGACAAAGAAACACTCAGAAAACACTTTATTTCCCTTGCTCCATGAGGGACCAAGGCCAGGCTCAAGCGGGCTCTGATACCAAGATAAAATCTCAGCATGCACACTATGTTCTATTAATCAAATAGTATTACATATATACATGAAGTGTTGTCTAAAGATAAGGAAACTATCTTCAACACACAATCACTCGGTTGATAAAATCTCTCAACCACATACCAAACTAGGAACAAATAAATTTTGCTAACTATTATGATATAGGAACAAAATCCTTACATAGAAAGTTACAATTGAGACAAGTAAGAACTACATATTCCAAGAAATGCAGAGAAAATGTCGAAGTTCATGAGAAAAATGTTATTCTATTATTATACTGATAATCATGTACAACATGTAATTTGTATAGAAATTTAATTCAAAATCCAAAACAACCTATATTTTTATTCCGCTGTTTTGGCAGCCCAAATGTGGAGCTTGCATTTCAGGGCATCTATATCCAACTTACATGGCAGTAGAAACTGTAAAAAGAGTAAATCATATCACAAACCACACAACTGATTCACTGAAAAAATACGAGGTGAATTCTAGATTTTCCCGGCCACGAAATCTCAAATATGTGATTCATAATAGAATTTTATAGATTTTATTAGGATGGTTTATCAAATATATGGTTAAAATATGTTCTTAATTTTATTTTGCTGATGAATTTTAATTGTTGGATTGAGACATTGATTAAATAAAAATATATGCAATACTTTTTGAAGTTTCTCTATTTATTATTGTTTTGGCACAAGTTACAAGTCTCAAATTTGAAATACAAATATCGTGAATTCCATCATGTATAATAATCTTTTTAAATATATCATGTCAATTACAAATTTATATGTATTCCAAAAATATAGAGTAAAGTTAATTATTCGTTTTCCCCTATAAGCTTAGTTTCTGTTTAACTTACATTCAATTATAGAGAAAATGTTTGAAAAACAATTTCGACGTAGGCAAATCTCTAATTTTAGAACATACTTCATCGTATCTCAAAAGATGCATTTGCGTCATTATAGTGTATAAAATGTATAGCATTGTTACATATCTTCCACCCACTTTTTTATACATGAGCTTCTTATTTCGGCAGCTAAGAAGCACAAGCGTAGATAGATGAAAAAAATCTCGACCATCAGCTTCTATCATGCACGCAAACTTTCTTTAACAATTCTAACCTAGTTTTTAAGATTTATATATAACACAGTTGAGGATTCGTGCTGGCGATCTAAATGCTAAACAAGAAAAGAGGATCCGTGCTGGCGATCTAAATGTTCAACAAGAAAAGTAGAGCGGAGAAAACGTTGCAGATCGTGAGAACATGATGCTCTCTAAAACTGAAAAATGATTATTCTACTAACGAACTTGGTGCTGTTTTCAACACATAGAGCGTTGAAAATGTGGGGTTTGACCCATTGTGTTTACAACATTTGTTCTTTGATTTTTCTAAGCTTTGGGTTGGTAATTTTAATCTGTTTATTAAAGGGTGAAATATTAGTTTGAGGGTTTAATATTAATCATTTAGATTTAGAATGTTTATCTCTTGGAGTTATTTTGGATTTATTAATTATTTGGTGGCTTTATAATATTAACAATACTTCAGATTTATTATTAACAATTTATAAGGTTTGTTGATCCTTTAACTCTATAATATTTAAATTTAAATTTTTGGGTTTATAATACTAATAATTATTTGGGTTAATAATTTAATCCCTTCACTTTATGATATTAATAGTGTTTTTTTGTTTATTAATCCCTACAAATTAAAATATTAATTCCTAAAGTTTATTAATCTTTTGGGTTGATAATATTAATAACCCATCGGTCTTATAGTTTAATCTTTTTGGTTTCTTAATCGCTTCAATTTAGAATATTAATTCCTAGGGTTTATTAATAGCTTGGGATTTTAATATTAGTTTGTTGGGTTTACTGATTCCTTGTTGCGAGAAGAGACGCATTTTATAGTCTAGTATGACCCTCATGTGTGAGTATGTCAGAAGCCAAAATAAAAAACTAAAAAAATTTAAAAATAAAATCTAAATAATGTTGGCTTAAAGAATAACTTACATAATCATACAAAATATACAATTAAAAATAAATTTAAACAATATAAATTTAAAATATGAAGAGTTTTACCAACAGTCAATGGAAAAAGAGATATGGTAAATAAATAAAAATATAAATAAACTAGAAGTATGGTAAATAAATAAAACCTGTTTTTATACTTACTCTGGAGGTATGGTAAATAAATAAAAATATGAACAATAGTAAATACATCGAGCACGAGGATGGGAGCTCCATGGAAGACTGAGCACTAGGGTTTCTGACAGCCTTGGCAACGGCGGGGCTCTGGTGCAGTCGGAACCTCCCGTGAGTTCCCTTTCATCTCCAGCTTCGAGATAGGTCTGCCACCTCTCCTTACTCAATGGCTCTCCCAGAGGGGGGGGGATAATATGTCCCCCCCCATAGCCAACCAGGCTCCTGTCATCCCTGACGCAGCACAGATGCCATCCTCTTCCGAGGCACAAAACCAAAACGACTCCTCAGATACGCAACATGAAAAGACTAAAGAGCCTCTGGACAAAACGGCGCTGCCAAAGGCGACTTCAGCAACCTGTCGGCCCATCACAGAAGAGGGCCCCAAGATAGATCTACCAACCCACCCATCAATGCAAAAATACAATACATGAAATATTATGCACTCATAGGAAAATTTGTCGGCTTCTGGCCCACTGAGAAAGCTTTGCATGGCTAGATAGCCTTCAAATGGAAACCAAAAGGACATGTTACCCTTCAGTTATGGCCAAAAGGCTTCTTCAATGCCATATTTAACTGCATTGAAGATAGAAATCACATCTTAGATCGAGGCCCCTATTTTTTCAGCTCAGCATGCCTTTATCTCAGAGACTGGGTTGAAAGATTCAACCTTGAAAAAGAAGACTTCAGCTGGGTGCCCGTCTGGATTAGAATGTACTCCCTACTCTTGGAATACTGGGATGAAGAATCGCTAAAGGACATCGACAATGGAATAGGAGATTTCATCAAGATTGCAGAGGAGACTAAGCTCAGAAGATACACTTCATATGCTAGAATATGTGTCTATATGCATCTGGCCAAGGCTCTCATAGATTCGGTAAGCCTCTATCATGATGACTTTGAATGGATACAACCTATAGATTATGAACATGTTCCCTTCCGCTGCAGAAAATGCCACGCACATGGACATCTATTCTGGGATTGCCCTCTAAACCTCTCCCCCAAACCCAATGTCAGCACAGAAACCTCTGATGTAGAGGGGTTTACAAAAGTTCCGACCCGTAAAAGACACCATAAGAAACCCCCCTCCACCACCAAGATCCCCAACCAAGCCTCAAAAATCCCTTCTACCAATAACAACTTTGATATCCTTGCGAAGAAAACACAGCTTGACATTGATACACCCAGACAACTTGAGCCTTCTTCAAAACCGTCCTCCTTTGCTCTTCCCACTAATCCTCCCTTGTCTCAAGTTTCTCCAAAAATTCCACTTGAATCTTTACTCACCCCCACCAATCTCAATACAGAAACAGATCTGGTCACCTGACAACCTAACAGTATGGACATAGATGGCTCAGCTGCTGAAGGTAGTCATCCTAGTCACATGGAAGAGGAACCTGAAAGTATTGACATGGGAAAATTGGACATCTTTGGTCTCGAGCAAGCCTGCAAAAAGAAATAATATGAAAAAATAACTGCCAGACAGATAGAAAGCTTATAGGTGGTTCTCTTTTGAGCACAACAATAAAGATCACTGGGCATACAACCAGGAAGTCATTGGGATGGGAAAAAAATTCTCAAAGAAACCAAGAAAAGAGGAAGGAAAATGGATCTACAAAGAACCATCATAATTGGGGAAATGCTGATGGAATGTGGAAGATATCCCAAGCTGACCAAGTTCTACCAGACACTCAAAAATAGTTCCCAATGAAGCTCACCTCTTGGAATATAAGGGGACTAAACAGTCCCACGAAGTACAGAATGATTAAAAACATGATTCAGAAAGAAATACCTCAGGTATTCTTCATAGAAGAAACCAAATGTAACAGTAATACCCTTGGCTCCATTCTCTCCAGAGTCTAGCCAGGAAGCCGTTCAATTGTTGTAGATGCCTCAGGTGCTTCGGGTGGCCTGGCCATAGCCTGGGATCCGCAAGCTATCTCAATTGCTGATGCTCATGGTGCACGCAATCTTATTCAAGCCACTTTGCATCTCATTGGAACTAATATCCATGGGCACCTCGCTAATGTATACTTCCCTCAAGATTCTCTACAAAAAATAGCACTGCTCAGTACCATGGAAGCTCTCAATTCAAATCGAACTCACCCTCTCTGGATTATGGGTGGGGACTTTAACATGATCACCAAACTAGAGGAAAAGAGAGGAGGACGAGCCAAGTTGGGAATGGACAACACCCACTTCAATAATTTCATTCAAAAAATCTAGTTAATAGATCGCCCCTTCTCCAATGGTATGCACACTTGGAATAAAAAACGCTTTGGCACTCAGCAAATTTCCTCCAAGCTGGATCATTTTCTTATTTCGGACAATATCATCCACATAGGAGGAGATATTCACTCATCCATACTGCCTCTTTCAGGCTCTGATCATTGGCCCATCTCTCTCCAATGGATGCGGCCTGGGGATTCCACCAAAAGACCCTTCAGATTCAAAGCCTTCTGGCTCACTCATTCTGATTTCAAAGATATGGTCACCAACACATAGAAAACATTCACTCCTCCTGCTGGCTCCAAAATTTTTCAATTCCAGCAACATCTTAGAGATCTCAAAACACAGATCAAAAAATGGAATCACTCTAACTTTGGGAATATATTCCAACAACAAAAGATTATAGAACAAAACATGTCTGAGCTTCAGCAACATATAATTCAAGAAGGAAGAAATGAGTCTCTGGAAACCCAGGAACAAAACATCCTCAAAAAATTGGATGAAAGAAAAAATCAAGAGGAGATCCTCTGGAAGTAAAAATCCTGAATAAGATGGTTAAAAGAAGGGGGGAGAAACACCAAACTCTTTCATCGATCAACAATCCAAAGAAGAATGCACAACAAGATCACTCAGCTGCAAAACCAGAATGGAGAAAGGCTGGAAGAACATGGGGATATAGAGAAAGAGCTACTAGCCCACTTTAAATCTGTGCTTCATGAGAACCACGACAACAGGCAACCAGCAATAAGCAAGGTTCTTCAACACATTCCCAAAATAATTAACGAAGAACACAATCAGATGCTTCTTCACCTCATCTCTCTCTAGGAAGTTGAAAAATTGATGGCTCAATGCAAAGATGGTAAAGCTCCAGGTCTGAATGGCTTCACCTCCAACTTTTTCCATCACTTCTAGGATCTCATAAAAGCAGATGTTTGGAAACTAGTAGAGAAAATCTCAGTCTATCCACTGGTTGCTCCTGTCCCTCAATGCTACCTTCATAGCTCTCATTCATAAAGAGGACCACTCCAATACTATAGAAAAATTCAGGCCCATTTCTCTCTGCAACATCATCTACAAAGTAATTCAAAGGTGATCGCCAATAGGCTCAAGACCCTGCTGCCTCTGCTCATCTCCCCTGAACAAAGAGGTTATGTGGAAGGTCGTCAGATTCTATATGGAATCATTCTCATGAATGAAATTATTCACTCCCTGAAACACAAAAAGAAGGCAGGTATGCTCCTAAAAATTGATCTCTCCAAAGCTTTTGAAAAGTTAAGTTGGAATTATATCCAACAAATGCTTTCAACCTTTGGCTTCAGTCTGACATGGATCAGATGGGTTATGAATCTTATTTCCTCCTCCTTCTTCTCCATTCTGGTCAATGGAATTCCCTCCCACCCCTTTTCCCCCTCAAGAGGTATCTACCAAGGAGACCCCCTTTCACCCTTCCTCTTTGTTCTCATGGAAGAAGGGCTAGGCCGCCTTATCCAAAATGCTCTTCATACTCAGCAACTCTGAGGTATCTCTGTTCATGGCACTCTGACGACTACCCACCAACATTTTGTCGATGATAACATGTTATTTGGGCACCCTTCAGTCCAAGAATCCCTATGATTCAAATCCCTTCTTGACACCTTCTCAAAAGCCACAGGCACCTCTATTAACGCTGCCAAGTCTCAGATCATTTTTTTCAATACCCTAGTCACCACCCAACACAGGATTTCCAGAATTCTTGGCTTCTCCATGGCCCTTTTACCAGCTAAGTAACTGGGTGCTCCTCTGATCGACTCTGCTATCAAACATGCTTCCTGGGAAATGCTCCTAGAAAAACTAAAAGCTCGACTCTCCTCTTGGACTTTTCGCTCCTTAAACTTGGCCAGTCACCTCACCCTCATCAAATTTGTTCTGCGATCAATGCCCCTATATTTATTCTCTGTTCTTGCACCTCCAAAATGGGTTCTCAAACAGATCAAAGCCTTGCAACACAATTTTCTTTGGGGGTCCTTTGGGTGAAATAGAAAATGGGCATTGGTCAAATGGACGACTACCTGCAAGCCAAAGAAGGATGGCGACCTTGGTCTCCGAGATCCTCATCACAATAATGCAGTAATGGGTGCCAAAATCTAGTGGAAATGGATGTCAGTGCCACACACGCCTTGGGCTTAACTCTGGACGACAAAATATGCTAATAATAGACCACTCGAGGATCTAATTAGATTGACAATGGTTGATGTAGGATCCCTGATCTGGAATGTAGCTAAGGAACATAGAATCATGATACAAGACCACAAATTTTGGGAAGTCAGAGATGGGAGCACAACATTTTTCTGAGCTGACTCATGGCAACAAAGGCCCAAATTAGTCAACATCATCAGACCTCAGCTACAACCGAATGTGTCAATCACCTGGCCGAAAATGTCAACCATTACTGGTCCACAACACCACTCCAGGGGTATCGGAAATGGAAACAAGAAGCTCACTTCATGGACCACAGGCAGGAGGAAACACACAAGGATATTGACATAGAGCTCAATAGCAGGAAGATTAGATACTTAGATAAGAAATATCGTTTTCGTTGGGGATACATGCCTCATGGCACGTTCACCACCAAAGAAGCCTACATGCTCATGACATATGGCCAAGAACCAAAAGACATTCTATGGGATCGTATTTGGTCTCCAAGTATATGGCCCAAAGTCTCCACATTCGTATGGCTATGTCACAAAAGAATCCTCACATGGGACAATCTCATGAAAAGGGGATTCATAGGGCCCTCAAGGTGTTCCAATTGCACAAACCATAATGAGACCATTTAGCATCTTATGGATACTTGTTCTTTAGAAAATAATTTATGGGAAAAAATAAGCTTCAGATGCAAAAAAGTGGGCAGAATCTTAGGGGACATAATCAATACCATACATAACTAGCCTCCAGCTCCATACAACAGTAAGTTGTTAAAATATCTTTGGACGCTCCTCCCGGGACTCATTCTATGGAAAATCTAGAAAGAACAGAATAAAAGAATCTTTAAGAATCAATGCACTCCCATGGACACAATATGGAACAATTTCTACTGTAATATCCAAGAAACTTTGGCTCTCTATCAATGGCAGAAGTAAGACCTTCCCAATAAAAATCTGGAAAGGTCCATCTGGGAGAACTGGCAACTCTCGCTACCTTCAGGTCTTCTTAGTGATCACTCTCCCCCTACTCATTTGGATTCTCCTAGCAATTGGACCCCTCCTCCTATTGGTCTACTAAAGATAAATTTTGATAGTGCTTCGAAGGGCAATCCAGGAGATGCGGGATATAAAGGCATATTTCGGGACCATAAAGGCAATCCCCTCTTAATATTATATGGATCTATAAGATGGGACTCCAAAAATTCAGCTGAACTAGAAGGTTTATGGCAAGGTCTCTGCCTGGCTCAAACACACAACTATTTTCCTATTGAAATAGAAGGTGATTCTCAAATTCTCATCAATGCAACCAACCAACTTCTCATGGGAGCTCCTGCTTCCAAAGTGGCTAAAAGTTTGAGGCTGGCGGTGAAACTGGAACTCATAGAACAATGGCTGAAGCACAATAGAGCCATCTCCTTTAAACATGTCAAAAGATCTAGCAACAAGGTAGTGGATATTTTGGAAAATACAGGAGTGGGTAGTCCTCAAATCCTAACAGATGGATCCCTCGCCATTCTTAATGATAGCACTATTTTACAGGAATGCACCAACTTGCTGCACAAAGATACAATAATCCCAGATGCGGGTGTTCATCACAGCTGATAAGTGGGTGGGATTTTGGGCTGGCAAGTGTCATAGGCACATGGCCACCCACAGGTCTCAGTGACGAGCATTAAATTTCTCCAGTCGCTCCCACAATCGCAATTTAATTCAGTTCAGTTGCTGAGGCCATTGCCATCCCTTCAAAATGAATGCGCAGAGTTGTTTTCCTCCTCCGCCTGGTTGTTTTCCTCCTTTGTTTGGTTGTCTTCCTCCTTCGCCTCAGCCTCTGAGCTGTAATTTCCCCTCTGGAGTCATGGAGCCGAGCTCCTGCGCGCCTACGGGGAGGCGTTGTAGTCTCCTCTGCTGCATTGAGGTGATCCCTGGCCTCCATTTTTCCTAGAGCCTTCTCTGTCATCTAAATTTTACCTCGGCGGATAGCTTCACCCCTGCTTTAGCGCCCTCAGCCCCTTGGATCCATCACCATGTTGATTCTTCGGCTCAGAGCACTCACCCTCCCCACTACCCCACCATGCCTCGTTTTCGACACCGTATGCCTTGTAGACGTGGTAGCAGTAGAGGGCGAGCTGCTCGCTCCTCACCCTCGTCCCACTCTGACACTCCACCATCCTCCCTGGAGCATTCCTATGGTCGATACCCAACCACTCGCAGTGGGCACGGCCATGCTGGAACTTCAAGCTAGTCCCATCCACCTGCGTTGCACACTCCTACCACGACTACATTCCCACCGCTACCTTAGCTGGAAACGATTGCCTCATCGCCTGCCACCCATTTGGCTCAATTTCACTTCCTGTGCACCCTGGACCGCCCGTGCATCATAGCTACCATCATTGTTTCCTTCAAAGAGGAACCCACCAGTGTGGCTGGCCTCTGCCCTAGTAAATTGCATAAATTTTCCAACCAAAGTGCTCCTCATGTAGCCGAGAAGAGCGACCCTGCTTCCAGCAGCCACAGCAAAGGTTCCGACAACAACAGTGCTAAATGGAAGAGAGGCAAAGATGTTCAAGGTAAATCTTGTGATACCAAGACACCCCAGAATGTATAAGACGCCACCCAGGACATGCAAGCAGAAGAAACCGATGAGTACAGGTGTCTAATTGTGGAAGAGACACCTCCCTCTCCAAATGACACCTAAACTCTCAAGTTCTTTCTGGTTCATCGTTTTTTGTTCCAAGGTTTTTGGGCCTGTTTATTTAGTTTCTGGCTTCAATGTATGTTTAAAATCTGCAAACAATTATCAGTTTTCCATGTATAACACTGGTTTCCTCTCTATAGGCAGCGAAAAAACTACTTCTTGGACTGGTTTCCCCTTCGTGGGCAGTCCCATTTTTGATATTTTTGAGAATTATGCCTTCGAAATAGGCTAGCACTGCAAAGGCCCAAACCTTCTTGTATTTTTATGTTACATTAATAGAATGTAGTCTTATTTAGAAAAAATAAAAATAAAAGTAAGTAAAAATATATATAAACTAGAGGTATGGTAAATAAATAAAACTTATTTTTATATTTACTCCATAAACCTCTTTATATTTACAAAAACTCAAAAATAAATTTTATTTAGGTGAAGCCTATGGACCAAATACCATGGACCAAATTAATAATAATACCATACAAAAAAAACATTATTAAACCTAACATTAATATTAATATTAAAATATTAATAATATTATTATTAATAATAAATCCAATATTCATACTAATACATTATAATATTAAAATTATTAAATTTAATAACTTTATATTAATCTAATATATATATATATATATATATATATATATATATATATATATATATATATATATATATATATATATATATATATATATATATATATATATATATATATAAACTCTAGTTATTGAAGAAGTTGCGAATTATTCAGACTCATGTCATCAACTGTGAAAAACCATGGGATTTTTTTGATGGAGCTAGCCAAGGCTCGCTCTCCTCCCCTCGTTGGTGCAAGAGAAACCCTCCATTTCTATGGGAAAAATTTTCTAATCAGATTTTCTCCTGGTCATGGTTCAAATAATAGAGCTAAATTGGTCTCTCTTTGGGCCGTTTTATTTGTAGCACATAGTAACGGTATTACATATTTGCAGTGCTTTGGTGACTCAAAAGTAGTAGTGGATTGGACCTCTAAGCGATCTCAGATTCTGGTTCCTCACTTACAAGCAGTTTTACGAGTCATTCTACATTTCTTCACCAAATTTTCCTCTCTTACATTCAATCATGTATTCTGAGAACCGAATAAAGAGGCAGATTCCTTATCAAAGCAAGCTCTCACATTACAGCCTAGTCGTTTGATAATAATCACTGCCTCCTCTTTTGAAGAGGAATTATTTTTGGTATAATAAATGATAGTATGCCGTACCAAAGAAGAACATAAACATACTCCGTGTTAGTGTCGGTATCTTCTTCCCTCCGTCAGTGAAAAATTCTCTTGTTGCATTGCATATTAGGTGTCTCGCTCAGTCAGCTGCATTCCATTAGGAGCATGGATCATCTGACGATATTGGCTTTTAATACATTTTCCCTCATGTCCTTTACCTGCTGGCCCATTTCCTTTCATCCAGATCATCTGCACTCACTTTTTGTCCTTAAATTTGTAAGAGTCATTTCTAGGGTTGTCAGTCTCATTAGGTCTAGGGTTTCATTAATAAGGTCTTCAAAATTTCCAATAATGGTCAACAGGTGCATGAGGATTTTGAATAAAGTTCCAATGCTAAATAAGTTTCATCATCATATGCCTAGAAATGTATTTTTCTCAAAACTCTGTTTTGAGAAAAATTGAGTATTTTACCTTTTATGTATAAATTTAAGGTAATTTCATGTTCTCTCATTTGTAAATAATTTAAATGGAAACCCTGGTCACCTTGTCAAACTTTAGCAAATCCATCCCCTGCAAGGAAAACAAAAAGCAAGTCATTCAGTTAATTAGAGGCAAAATGAAGCAAAATGCTTAAAACAGAGTTTAAAAAAAGTGTCAAAGGTAAACATTACAAAAGTGGGGTTTTGGACTGGAAAATTAAAGCCTTTGGTCTATAAGTCATTTTCCATGTTCAAATGGCTCATTTGCATCCAAAAGAGCAAGAGAGATTGGGAGCCAAACTCGTGGTCACAAAATTGCAATCAATAGTTTTAGTCTCAGGGGCGCGACACATTGGCTGAGAGGCGCGGCGCATAGAGCCAGCACGACGCATTGGGTCGGCCTCCACAGTGTTGAAAATACACCAGCATGACGCACATAACTGGTGCGGCGCGTTGGGTTTGTGGCGCGGCGCGTAGGGCCGCAAGGCATTTTCACCACGATTTCGTTCAAAACTTCAAATCTGCTCAGTTCCCTTCGGTCCCAAGTAAGTTATAAACTTTGCCAATGCCAATGAACGTGTGTCTTATGATGTTTATGTGGATTTAATAAAAAATTCAAACCCTATTTCCTTGCTCAAGAAATGATTGCTTAGGGTTTATACATTGGTTTTTTGTGGCCATCACTCCCTCACTTTTATTTCCCTCACTGTTTTTTAGTTTCGTCAAACCATTTCCCTATCCCCCATATCCCTGAAATCATTCACCCCTATCCCAATTCCCATTATCCCAACTCTTAGATACAAAATTCCCAAACCCCAATTTCTATCCCAAAAGCCTAGAAACTGTCCCTAAAACCATTCAATTCCCCAAATTCGAATTGGTAATATTCCCAAAATTCCCCTTACCCTCTCCCTTCATAGTCCCTCATACATTTTCATACACTTGGCAGCAAACCAAAGACACCTAAGACTCTTCGTACTCATCTAAGACAACACAAACTTTGGCAAACATGGATTCAGATTCCTCTTATGACAGAGATGAAGAAACAGATAGTGACTCTCAAACTGAATTGCATGCACCAAGGAGACCTCACAAGAGTGGTAAACATGTACGGGAAGAGCCTACTTCACTTGCTGAGCTGCAGGCCTGCCCTCTTTCTATCATATGTTTTCAACAACAGTCTTGTTATCAGTTTTGTGAGATGGTTGCTAGATTCCAGTACCATCATGAGTTGGCCAGATTGTTTGTGTTTCATTTACATAATGGCCAAGTCACTCTTGCAAGTGTGACATTCACCTTGACACCAGAATCTATCTCCCTAGCAACCGGTATTCCAAATGTCGGAGAGCAATGGAAAAAAAGGCAACAAGTTGACAGGGAACACTATGAGCCATACATCAAGCCTGGTTTTTTGAGACAACTCAGCAGATTTTTTCATTTTTGGTACCTGAAGGATTGATACGCTCCTTTGATGAAACTCATTATCAAATATTTCAGCTATGAGGGCCAGTTTTCTCGCTTATATGCCTATCACATCAGATTGCTGATGCACTTTACCAAGGTGAGAATCATGAATCTCCCCTACTTCATGTGCCGAAATATTGAGAAGATGACCAACTTAGTGCAAAAGAAAACTTCTGATCAGCATTATAACAATATCTATCATTTTGCACTCATCAAAATTATGGTTATGCATCAACTTGGTTTGCAAGATATTTCATGGGAGGATTTCATTTCTCATGAGTTCTTCACAGCTCCTCAGGTACCTCCGGAAGTTTTTCAGGAGACAGGTGGACCTTCATATTTTCAGGAGGGTCATGAGACACATACCGCTAGTGTGTCGGTGTTTGTCACCTATCAGAAGGGCACTAGAAGGTTGTTTGCAGCAACCAAGTGAGTATTATCGCCACCCGCGGTGGAAGGGGTCTCGCTTCCTTCATCAACAGTACAGGTACAGGACAAGGGTAAGAGGCCAATACCTTATGAGGGGCCTTCAGGAGAACAAGAGATAGATTTCATCCTCATTCATGATGATGTCACTGATTTGGGCCCACAAAGCTCAAAGTTCAGGGAGATCATTTAGGAGCAGAAGGAGGAGATAAATACTTTGTCCCTCAAACTAGAAAGAGCCCAATGGATAATAAAATACCTTGAGCAGAGAAACAAACAGCTAGAGGATCAGCAAACCATCTTGGAGCTGCAAAACATATGTGAGAACCGGCAAGTTGCCAAAAGGAGCAAAACCGAGATGACATCACTTGAGCAAGAGATTGAGGCTGATCGCGAAACTTGGCTTGAAAGGCTAAATATTCATTTGGAAAAGCTGTTGGAGAAGTCCAACAAGGAGAAAAATATGTTGAGGCACATGGCCAATCATTATTGGGCAAGAAATCATGTTTGTAAAGCAAGAATCAAAATTTTGAAGGCCAAGTTGAAGAAGGCCTCAAAGCGTCGGAAAACGCATGATAGAATTCAGATCTTGGCCGAGGCTTCCAACATAACACATAATGGAGGACACTCAGCCCAAATTTCAAAAAAATTGGGACACTTTTTGCATTTTTGAAAATTTTGGCCTAAAAACAGACTTTTCTGCTCTATGCGTCACACCACTTGGCGCGCGCTTTTGATTGGAGGCTCATTTTGATAGAAACTCAAAATTTTTGGATTTTTCATGGAAAAATATGCATGCCTACCTATGGCTAAGAAATTTTGATAGGTTTTGGGCTTCCAGAAGGGTCAAAAACACCCCAAAAATGACCTTTCTGCCCCTTTTTTGACACACAAGAAGCAGTGTTGGGAGAAATCAGTTTTTGAGGGACAAATGAAGACCAAATTTAGAAATTCAACTTGTGTTGGAAAGTCGACAGGTAGACCTTTCCATCAAGCCCACTTGGAGCAAATTTGGACACAGGGAAGACCTCCAAAATCAGCTGCAAACTGGCGCAATGCATAGAGAAAATAGGCGCTACACATTGGAGGATTTTGCTCATTTTTGACTCAATAACTCTGTTTTTCGCCTAGTTTTTGATAGTTTGACTTTATTAATTCTAAATTTCAAACTCATGATGTAATTTGATGTAATTTGATGGATATTGATGTAATTTTGTTAAATTTCCACTCATGGAGGTAGATTCATCCATCAAAAGGTGAATTGCAACTGAATGAATTAGTTTCCTAGTTTATAGAGGCAAGATGTTCCACTGCCTACTTTCTAGTTCTCAGTTTAGATTTTGTTGGAGCAGCTCCTAAACTCATGAGCTCGACCTCTAGAAGCTAGGATGAGTGTTTGTTTGTCTATATCTTGTGGTTTTTCAGTCATTAGCATGGTTGGACTTTTGGGAATGCTTTGAGCATCATTGTACATTCATTTCTGCAGTTTGGAAAAGGAATAGACCAGGGTTTGCAGCACTCTATGGGATTCTTGTGGTATTTTGATTTGATAGTGTGTTTCTCTCTGTAAAATTAAGTCTATTGGTGTTTTATGTATACCATTTTCTCTCTTATTTCTTCTTAACTTAAAAAAACAAGGATAAAGGTAGAATTCATTAAAATTTGCAGTGCTCTACCTAGGGTTTGTTTAATTTTCTATGTTTTCAGTTGTTTGGAGAGGATCCTTAAAGGTTTCTTGCCATTTTCAACTCTTCACCTTTCTCAACTCTCCATTTCCTTCAAAATGAAAGTTTCAAATCAATTGCCTACCTTGCCCCATTCAGATCTCTGCAAAACTGGGCTTCATTCCCCAGACCCAAAATCTGTCTTTCCCTTTGATCCAACAAAACACCCTTAAAATCAAATCAAACTTTTTTGCATATATACCTAGCCTAAAATCAGCCTTCATTCAAGTCATCTCAAGCCTCACTGATCATTTTTTCTGAGATTGACCAGGAGAGAGCCCTCTCCCGATCTAGTGGGGCTAGATACTAGGTTAAGCGTGGTTTGATGTTACCCTAGATTTTTCCTTTCTTAGCCTGAGGTAGATTTAGGCCATAACACTCTGTTCATACATATTTTTGTTTTCTGATCTTTTTTTGTAAAGTTTCTTAACTAAAAATCATATGAGATTCCAGAACAATACAGCTCAAGGAGCAATGTAAAAACCCCTTGGGGGCCGGTCTGTTATTCAAATATGAATATTTTTTTTTTTTCCTTGGAAAAAAAATAATTAACTCTAGATATATACAGCATAGAAGAACAAAAAAATATTATAGAGGTGGAAAAATAGTAGGAGAGACAAGGGAGAGATGGAGATAAAATAAAGGAGAGTGGAGAGTAAGAATGAAGAGAGAGAGAGAGAGAGAGAGGTAGAGAAGGGTAAGAGAGGGAGAGGGAGACATAAAGATGGAGGTGGGATAGAGAGAGAAGGAGAGAAGGAGGGAGAAGGAGAGATTATTGGAGGGTAAAGAGAGAGAGAGAGAGAGATAGAGAAGAGGGAAGAGAGAGGGAGGTAGGAGAGAAAGGGAGGATGAGAGGAGGAGAGAGGTAGGGATATGGAGATGGATTTTGAGGGGGAGAGAGGAAGAGGAAAATAAGAATAAATACATAGAGAGTGAGAAGTGGAGAGAGAGGTAGTGACAAGGGAGAGATGGAGAGAGAGTGTGTATGTTTAGGGTGATATAAAGAGATGTAGAAGGCGTGATGGAGACAAGGGGGAGGTAAGGAGAGAGAAAAAGAAATGGAGGGATATAGTAACATAGTTGGAGAGAAAGATAGATTGATGGGGGAAGAGAGAGGATTTGAGGGCAGAGAGAGAGAGAGAGAAAAATACATACAGACAAACGTAGACAGAGAGTGGGAGCGGGGGTGCGTGCGGAGGGGGGTGAGGGAGGGGGCAAGGGTGAAGATAGAGAGAGGCATGCGAGAAAGAATGAGAGAGAGGAAGAGAGTGATGTGGGAAGAGAGAGGATTGTAGGGGGAGAGAGAGAGAGAGAGAGAGAGCGAGAGAGAGTGTGTGACGGGGGAAGAGAGAGGGAGGTAGGAGATAAAGGGAAAGAGAGGAAGGAAAAGAGGGGACTTGAGAGAGAGGAGGAGAGAGGGAGGGATGGATGGATTGACTTGGAGGGGGGAGGGAGAGGGATAGATATATGGAGTTGGATGGGGAGAGAGGGAGGGAAGAAGAAATAGAAAGAGAGTGACAAGCGGAGAGAGAGAGAGAGGAATTCATAAGGGAGATATGGCGAGAGAGGCATATGTTTGGGGGTGAGATAAAGAGACAAAGAAGGAGAGATCGAGAGAAGGGGGGAGAGAAGGAGAGAGAGGAATATAGTAAGAGAAAAATAGCTTTGCACCTCGAGATATTTGATCCCCCTCGGTGCTTGATATATCCAGAGTTAAGATGGATCTAGGCTAATGTTTATTAATCACTTGGGTTTATTAATCATTTGTAATCATAATATTAATCCTTTTAATTTTCTAATTCTTTGGGTTGGTAATATTAATCGTGTGGGTTTGTGATATTAATAATCCCTTGGGTTTATTAAATAGTAATATTAAGGGTTTAAAAATAATCTCTTAGGTTTAAAATGTTTATCCCTTGAGTTTATTAATTCTTTGGCTATATAATATTATCAATCCCTAATGTTTATTAATACTTTAGATTTGTAATATTAATAATAATGCTAGTTTTTAAATTACTTGGGTTCATAATATTAATTATGATGCTTTATTAATCTTCTGTGTTTTAATATTTATCTAGTAAGTTTAAGTGGTTATATAAAATATATTAATAATTTTATTAATAAATATATTATTATTAATAAATATATTAGAATTAAATTAAGTTAATTTAAGTTATGAGTGGTTATATAAAATATATTAATAATTTTATTAATAAATATATTAGAATTATATTAATTTACTTTAGGTTATCACACGAAAGATATTTACATTTATATTAATAAATATATTATAATTATTTACCATATTTGTACAAGATAAAAACTTATTATAAATTATGAAAAAATATTATTATTATTTTATATGTAAATTATAATATAATTTGAGTTATAACGGTTAATGTATTAACAAAAAAATATAATATATTATTATTACATATTTTATTATAAAATAATATATTATCATATATTGTAACCTACATTTATAATATAATATAATATATTTTAGTTTAATATATAGTGGGTATATAGTTAATATTATTGATACACTTCAAAAAAAAATCTAAAAGAAAATTATATATAATAATTATTTACAATAAAAAAAATGGTGACAATAAATACATATTATTAATAATAACTGAATGTTTTTATTATGTTATATGTGAATCATATTTTAGTTTTGAATATAATTATTAATATATTACCAAACTTTTATCTAATAATTAATATTATATTAACATAAAAAATATATATTTATATAAATATAAAATAATATTTTTTTTTTGTAAATTTAGTAATATCTTTCTATTTTCTATTTATCAAAATATAAGCAAGTTGTAACAAATCAAAATTTGATAGCCTCAATGTGGCCGAAGGAAACTAGGTCCGTTGGCCATCTTAATGAGTTAAATGCCAACCAGTATTGAAAAATTGTCAGTCTCCTATAAAGTGCTCTTTTCATTCTACAGTTCCTACCAAATTCTAACTGAAAACAGTAAATTCTATCCACAAAAATCATAAAAGTTCAAAAATAAATGATTAGTTAGTCATATGAGGGTTCAGCCGGTGCTGGGTCTTTGAAAGTGGAGCCCGACATATCTACTTGGTTCATATTTTCTCAATTCTTCCTAGACGAGTTGTAGCGTGATGTTGGGAAACTCGAATGTCCTGAATTTCCTTTTTGATGTCCTGCATAATTGAAACTACTCGGGGATCACCTCCCATTTCGTGAAGGCTCATGACAACCTTGGCTAATACACATTTGAGTGTCCATGGACTGATGAAAAAGAAACACTGTCCCTCTTGTATTCCCGGGGACCTTGATAAAATCCATTTCTTTCTCCTCTATTTCTATCTCCTCTTCTTTATGGCCACAATTTCTCTCCCAGCCCTGGATGAGATTGCGGACTTGAGGTGGGTTCCCTGTATTGTATACATCAAAAAGGTTCTTCTCTCTTACTGGATCCTGCAGTAGGTTTTAGCAGTTTCTGTTTCCCTTTATCTCTCATTTGTTACGTGGCAGATTGTCCTTTTGCCATGTTTGTCTTTCTACGTACAAGACGGAGCTTATTTTGTTGCGAATTCTCAGGCACTGACTGTAAAAAACCTATTTTTAATGTAAAGAAGTCTATATATGGCAAGAGAAAGTTAATAACAATTTGCATGTAGCAGTAAATATGGCTATTATTATTTATATAATTATTAATAATAATAAAAAATATTAATTTTTAACAAAATACACCTAATAGTTATTAATACAATGAGTAGTGCATATATATCTATCTTCTTATATCAACCAAATTGATAAATATGATTGTACAAAAGAAGAAAAAAGTTACTTACCGTAAAAACATGGCGCTCTTTCTAAGCAAAAATGATCATCCTACTCACAAACTTCGTGGCTGGTTTCAACCGATAGAGCGTTGAAATGTTTTCAATCCATAAACCGTTGAAATAGGGATTACGAAAAAATATTGTCTTCCAACATTTGTTGTTATCGTAAAGTCTTTAAAGGGAATAACTTGTATCGTGCTTATCAGATTGCCTGAAGATGAATAATGGATGTTCATGGCGCAAGCAAATATATAAATTACTTTTTCAGAGGGAAAAAAACGCTGTGTATATTATGTATACCAAATATATAAATTGAAAACAAAAGAAATATTATATGCATAATAAGGAAACTTAAATGATATTTATTCATTCACATTGACATTCTTTGTAAACCAATTCGAGTAAGCTAGTATAATTCATCCATAAATCTCAAATTTGAATCGATAGTATCTAACCTCAAGAATCACTTGGATAAATTACCATAAGCCTCAAATTTGAATCGATAATCGCTAACCTGAAGAACCACGAGGAGAAATTACTTGTGATCAATCTCTGCCAATAACTCATTTCCTATCGATGCTGGAAATATGAGTATCAATTGCAAAAATAAACTTTATATTTCTGCCTCATGCTAGAAAACATAATAAATCATTAACAAAAATGCATACATTAAATTAATTTATTTAAAAAAAAAACAAAATCCCTAATTTATTAAAAAAGAGTGACCGGTTTCAAAGTCCTAAGATCTATATGTGGTTTATAAAGAATTTTTTTGAGGACATTCATAGGATGAACCTAATATGAATAAGTTAGCGAGTTTATATATGACTGTTTTAGAACATCTTTCATAGATTTTATGTTTAAAAGACATTTTTAGAGATATAAGTTTCTTTTTTACCTTTCTTGATTATTTGTAACTTCTTGAGACTCATTCACCATGTAACATTTTCCATGAAAGTTTATATTTATAATTAAAATATAAATATCTCACATATAAGTTGTGTGTGGTGGTTTGAGGTCTAGGTCATGAAAAATAAGATAGAAAAACATAGATTAGATAAAAAAGATGTTTGAATGGATTAATAAAAAGTCCACTGTTTAGCTTTATGAAAGAGAGTCTGAACCAAGAGAGTCTGGCTTCTGCAGAATGCTCTATAATCTCAATACACTTCAAACATTATATAGCATACAAGATTTAGGGAAGTTAGAACCATATCCTAAGAAATAGAAACTAATTCTTACCCTAAGGTCTCGTGAATCAACTCTTCCTAATATAGGAGATTCTCCATTATCTTCAACACTCCCCCTTAATGGAGAAGGGGTTCGGAAATATGCCTAATATCTCCCTAAACATTTCAAACTTAATTTTTCCAAGAGGCTTAGTGAAGATGTCTGCAACATTATCACACGTTTTACAATATACAAGATGGATTTCTTTTGATTGAACTTTCTCCCTGACGAAGTGGAATTGTGTATCTATGTGTTTAGTGTTCTTTTGAAACACCAGATTATTAGCAAGTTTGATTGAACTCTGGTTGTCACATCTGATTGCTGTTGCATCTCATTGTTCTTCCTCGACATCCTGGAGAAGTCTCTGCAACCAAATTGCCTCACATGTTGCTGCACACATGGCTTGATACTCTTCTTCGATTGAAGACAAGGAAATTGTGTTCTGTTTCATACTGCACCATGTAATCACCTTGGATCCAATGTTGAATTTATATCCTGTTATGGATCTTCGATCGTCTACATTTCCAGTCCAGTCGGAATCTGAAAATCCTATCAATCTAACATCAGACGAATCAGTATAAATAATACCATAATCTACAGTTCCTTGTAGATACCTTAAAACATCTTTTGTTGCATTCCAATGACTCTCAAGTGGTTTAGACCTGTATTGACTTAGCACACTGACTACATAAGCCAAATTTGGTCTAGTAGTGGTTAGGTAGATTAGGCTCCCAACCAACTGTCTATAAAGTGTCGCATCTACCTCTTTAGAGCCATCCTCAATCTAAAGTTTAATGTTCTGATGTAGTGGTACTATTGCATCCTTGCACTGATCCATCCTGAATCTTTCCAGTATACCTCTGATATACTTACCCTAGGACATAAAATTTTGTCATGATCTCTCTAGACCTCGAGACCTAAACAATATCTTAATTCACCATGGTCTTTCATTTCGAACACTTATGACATTTTTTGCTTGATTTATTTGATTAGATCAACAACATCACCTGTAATAATTAGATCATCTACATACAAAGAAATTGACACTATACGCCCCTTTTCATCTTTCATGGTATACAGATTAGGATCGTTTTTACTTCTATTGTAACCGTGTTGTAGAAAAAATGAATCAATGTTTTCATACCATGAACTGTGTGCTTGTTTTAGTCCATATAGAGCTTTCTTTAATCTACAGACTAAATGTTCTTTCCCTTTCTGGACAAACCCCTCAGGTTTCTCTAAATAGACCTCCTCTTTCAATTCCCCATTTAGAAATGCATATTTTAGATGTAGTTGGTGAATCATCAAATGTTTCTTAGTAGCTAAAGAAATCAACATTCTGATAGTATTTAGTTTAGCTATGGGGGAGAAAGTTTCTTCATAGTCAATACCCTTTTTTTGTGAATACCCCTTTGCTACCAATCTAGATTTTAATTTATCTATGGTTCCATCTACATTAATCTTGGGTTTATACAACCATTTTCAACCTATGATTTGTTTCCCTTCAGGAAGTTCAACCAGCTCCCAAGTGTCGTTTTTTAGAATAGATTCATATTCCTATTTTATAGTTGTTCTCCATTAATTACATTGATTTTCTTCTTTATAGCTAGAAGGTTCAACAACATTCATCATACTAGTTATAAAGGCATTTTCCCTGTATCTAGCAGGTAATTAAATCTGCCTACCTCATCTTCTGAGCGTTGGTGTAGCTTCCAACCCATTCTGACTTTCCTTTGACAGACTCGTCTTGATTGTTGTATCTGAATTCTCTGCTTCCGCCTCTTTCTTATGATCCTGGTTGTTACATGTTTCTTCACTTTCTTCCACCAAAATTGGAATATCCCATTCCTCATTTCACTTATCAGATTTTTCAAACCAGGAGGTAACTCCTCAAATCAGAATGTTTATTAAATGAGGAATGTGCATGTATTTATACATGGAGGTGAGGCTATTGTGATTAATCTCCCAATGACTCTTGGCCTTCCTTATTTCCTAATATTATTTATTATAGAATATTACATATCCACACCCAACCCATAGGATTAGGTGTCAACATTTCCCCCTTTAATCCGAAGGGATGTTGGTGAGTCCAAGCATTGATCTGAACTTTTCAAACTTCTCTCTGCCAAGTGCTTTGGTGAAGATATCAGCAGTTTGCTCATTTGTGCAACAATGATGTAGATGGATGGTTTTGGCCTGAACATGATGTCGAATTAGATGGTATTTTGTATTGATGTGCTTTGTTCGATCATTGGACTTTGGGTTCTTGGCCAACTTTATTGCAGAAGTGTTGTCGATCATGAGTGGTGTGGAATACATTTGTTTCATTTGCAAATCTTTCAGGATTTTCCGAAGCCACACAATTTCCTTTGTTGCTTTAGCTGCTGCCACATATTCTGCCTTGGTCGTGGAATCTGCTGGAACTGACTGTTTGCGTGATCTCCATGAGATAACTCCTAATCCAAGACTCATGGTGTAACCTGTAGTAGATACCCCTGTTTCTTTGTTGCCATCAAAGTCTGAATCAGAGTATCTGATCAAGCTCAAGTCGCCTACCTGCATATATTTGAGTCCAAAGTCTTGAGTCCCCTTCAAGTACCTTAACACTCTTTTTGTAGCAGACCAATGTCCTTCACAAGGTTTTTTCATGAACCTTGAGAGGATTCCAACAGCAAATGAAATGTCAGGTCTGGTGGTGGTCAAGTAGATAAGACTTTCTATAAGCTGTCTATACTTAGTTGCATCCTCGAATTCCTTCCCTTAAATAGATGTGAGCTTCAAGTTTTGTTCCATTGGAGTGGTTAAGGGATTGCATTCATCCATGCCAAACTTGTTCAAAAGATCTCTAATGTACTTCTTTTGAGAAAGAAATATATATTTAGGATGTTTAATTACTTCAATACCCAGATAGAAATGAACATGACCCAATTCAGTCATTTCAAAACCTTTATTCAATTCTTTCTTCATGGATGCAATATAGCTCTCATTTTTCCCTGTTATCAAAAGATCATCTAAATATACCACAAGATATACAACTGTTTTTCCAACTTTCTTAACAAAGAAAGTTGCATCATCAAGATCAAAATGTTTGAAGTCAAGTTTCTGAAGATGCTCGGTTAATTTCTCATACCAGGCTCGTGGTGCTTGCTTGAGGCCATACAAGGATTTTATAAGCTTGCAAACTTTGTGTTCTTGACCCTTTACCACAAATACTTCTGTCTAGAACATATAAACTTTCTCCTTTAGATATCCATTCAAAAAGGCGGTTTTTACATCCATCTGATGGACTTTCCATCCATTCTGAGCTGCTAGGGAAAAGAGTGTCCGGATGGTGGTCCATTTTGCTGTGGGAGAAAAAGTTTCTTCATAATCGATTCCTTCTTTTTGTGCAAAACCTTTTGCCACAAGCCTGGCCTTGTGCTTGTCAAGTGAGCCATCTGCTTTATACTTGTTCTTGTAGACCGACTTACAGCCAATTGGTTTTGTTCCCAAAGGCGGATCAACCAGCTTCCAAGTGCCATTCTTTATCAAGGAATCATACTCCTTTTGCATCGCTTCTTTCCATTCATCATGAGAAGCGACTTCTTTGAAGGAAGTTGGTTCATGATCTGTAGACAAACTCAATTCAAAGTTATAAGCGATATCCATATCAACAGGAGAATCAAAATTATCTACATCACCTTCGATTTGTTGAGTGGAACTTCTTGTTCCTGTTTTTCCAACCTCATCAGGATGAACATTCTCAAGTGTCTTTGTCAGCCATTTGGGAGGACCTCTCTGAGATGACCCAGGCTGGTCATTTGACTGAGTTGGGATTGATTCAAGATTCAATATCCCAATTCTGTCAATCACATCATCCAATGTGTCATCCGTGGTTGTTTCTTCATGTGGGGGAGAGAGTGCTTCAGGACATGATCCGACAGTTTGATTCAATATCGGAATCCCCCCTTCAAGATGTGGAATCTGATTATCAAATTCTTGGAAAGACTTTGCATGTGTGAATCTATCCAGGTGATCAAGTTGCCGCTCAACAACCTTGTCACTCTTGGAAGATTCAAGGAATATGACATCTCCTGCTATTACAAACTTCTTATTTGCTTCATCATAGAGACTATATCCTTTGGAGGTATTGGAGTACCCCAAGAATATACATTTTCTACTTCTAGCACCAAGTTTGTTCCTTTGACCCTTGGGTATCAAGGCATAACACGTGGACCCAAAGACCCTGAAATGCTTTACCGAAGGAATGTGGCCATGCCACATTTCAAAAGGAGTTTTGTTTCTAATTGAAATTGAAGGACACCTATTCTTTATGTAAACAGCACATAGAACTACATCAGCCCAAAACATCAATTTTACATTCTTGAAAAATAACATGGAGCGAACCATATTTAAAATAGTTCTCTTCATTCTTTTAGCTACACCGTTCTGTTGGGGATTATATGGCATACTTGTTTGATGTTTGATTCCATGTTGATGAAGATAATTTTCAAATTCGTTTGAAGTGTATTATTTTCCATTATCAGTACGTAGAGAGCCAATATGAGTTTGTGCATCATTCTCAATCCATGCATGAAAATTATTGAATGTTTGAAAAGAATCAGACTTGTTCTTCAATAAGTAAATCCAACACATTCTGGTGTAGTCATCAATAAATGTCATCATGTATTTATTTCCATTTGTAGAAGCAATAGGCATAGGGCCACATAAATCTGAATGAACAAGCTCAATTTTTCTATGTGCTCTAGAGTGTGAATCATGAAATGGTTGTTTGCTATGCTTTCCTAGAATACAAGCATCACATTCCTTAGGTTTTCTAGGAATTGTAGGTAGTCCATTAACACCATTTTTCTTCAACAAATGAAGGCTTTCATAGTTTAATTGTCCAAATCTAGCATGCCATAAAAGACTTGATGGGAATGTACCTTCATCATGATGTGAACTGAATGCAAAGTTTTGAGCATGAGCAGATGAACCTTTCAGCTTCAAGAGTCTCCCTTCTTCTATTCCCTCCATGACAAGTGAGTGATCTGATGTTTTTCTGACCTCTGCCTTGCCATCAAACAAGTGAATGGAGTGTCCTTGCTGGCGGATTTGGACCAGGGACAACAAGTTTCTCCTCAACTCAGGGAGGTATATAACCTCATGTAGAATATGATCTGGAAGACCAGGCAACTTAAGCCTGACTGTGCCAAGCCCTGATGGCTTGAGTTTGGATTTATCTGCGAAATATACTGCTCCATCAACTTTGTCAGTGAATTCTTCAAAAAAATCTTTTCTAAATGTCATGTGACATGTTGCTCCCGAATCTAGCAACCAATCATCTCTCCATGAAGTAAATGAAACATCAAACAAGTCTTCAGTTACTCCATTGTTACAATGTGCTAGAACATAATGAGCGGATTCAGGTGCTTTACCTTTGTCTTTGTCATTGGTTTTACCTTTGTCTTGATTTCTTTGCTACTCAATTTTCTCCCAAGGTGTTCTGCATTTGGATGCATCATGTCCATGTTTATTGCAACATGTGCAATGAAGATTGGATTTGTCAGATTGTCTGCCCCCACTTTCTGTGAAGTTTCTTCTTCCTCTTCCTCTTCTGCCACCTCTTCCTCTGGATGAATCTGGAGCATGAATATTTTCTCTATGTGCCAAGTATGCAGCCTCTTCAGAAGACTAAGGGACTGTCATCTTCCCGATAGCTTTCTCTCTTTCTGCAAAATTTTTCTCAAGTGTATCAAAGGTGATATGCTCAAGGTTTCCACTTGCTTTCAATGACTCAAGATAATGTGAGTAAGTTGGATATAATGCCTTAACATATGCTATGAGATATATGTCCATTTTTACACCAGTGCTTTCAATGTCATGCATTATAGATCTTACTTCTGAAACTAAAGCAAGGGGATCATCATTCTTCATTTCAAGACTGAACAACTTAATCATCAATTGAACATTTTCTAATTCTGAATGTGAGTCATAGAGTTCTTTTAGCTTGCTCAAGGCATCATAGGAATTTGAGAATGATGAAATATGGCAACTCACCTCTTCATTTACGGAAGTTGCAATCAAGGCATAGGCCTTGCAGTTCTTGTTTTCCCAAATGGCGAGCTCTTTATCTGAAGTGGGCTTTGCTGGTGGATTTCCTTCTTGTCCTTCACAGATTCCTTTCCACAACTCATTAAAAACGAATGTGTGTTTGATTTTCTGGGACCATTCAAGATAGTTCTCTTTGTCGGAGAGAACCACCCCAACAATAGATATGAGAGAATGCATTAGTTTGCTGGAAAAAATTCTTTTGAAGAGGAAAAATTTTGCTAGAAAATCTTCAATTCTGGAAATTCGCTCAATTAAAGGGGACAAAAACTCTTGCTAAAAATATTGAATTCTGCACCAAAAAAAATATATATTTTTATTTTTTGTGTTTGAAGAGAAAAAAAAATTATATGGATAAACTTATTGAAAATGTGGAGGGAGGGTGGTATAGTGGGGTTATAGTGGTATTGGATAGTGGGGGGGTTGGGGGGAGAGGGGCGGGGGGGGGGTAGGTATTGTATATGAATGGAGGGGATGTAAAATAAACAAACAACGTATTAAAAGTGACAACGTATGGTATGACAGAACGCTGTATTATTTATATGAATGGAGGGCGGGGAGCGTCCGTGGGACAAGCCGCGGGGGTATTATTGAAAAACAGAGTATGGTATTATTGACAGATAGTGTATGCTATTATTGACAGAAAGCGTATAACATGAGGCGGTATTGAGTGTGGGAGGTAGGAGATATGGAATGGTACAACAATTTATATATGGGCGGTGGGCGTGTTAATTGTAAAGGAGTTAAAACAACGTGTAGTTTGGAGCGGCGTTTGCTGTAGCGGAAGCGGTGTTAGCTGTATGGAGGAGGAGTAGGGGGAGTTCGGGTGTGGTTCGTTGGTGAGTGGAGCTGTGCGTGGATAGATGTCATGGGTGTTGGGGAAGAGGGGGGCCGTAAGGCCAGGAGAGGGGAGGCGAGTAGTGTAGGGGAACGAGGAGATAGGGAGTTGGGGTAGGGGAACGAGTAGAGTGGGAGATACCATGTATGGGAACGAGGAGATAGGGAGGAGCTCGAGTGAGGGAGAGTGGGTAGAGAGAAAGGGATGGCAGAAGGACGCAGGGTTGTGAGAGGAAGGGAGCATTGGAGAGAGGGAGGTCGAGAGGCCATTACAAATTTTGAATTGCAGATATTTCAAGGGCTGCAGAACTGCAGATATTTGCAGGACTGCAGAAATGCAGGAATTGCAGATTGTAGAATCTTCAGAATCTGCAAAAATCAGAGCTGTGCGGAAGCTGCAGAGATAAATTAAAAAAAAATGTAGAATTACAGTACAGCAATTTAATGGAGCAGCAGAAACTATACAGAAAAACTGACTGAGCAAAGGAATGAGGGAGTTACACCACAGGAAAAAATGCCAATAGTGGGACTGGCTCTGATAACATGTCAAACCAGGGGGTAACTCCTCAAATCAGAATGTTTATTAAATGAGGAATGTGCATGTATTTATACATGGAGGTGAGGCTATTGGAATTCATCTCCCAATGACTCTTGGCCTTCCTTATTTCCTAATATTATTTATTATACAATATTACATATCCACACCCAACCCATAGGATTAGGTGTCAACAAGATTCATCATAAACCTGCTCATGTAATATGACATCTCTACTAAAAAAATTCTTGTGAGTAGAGGGATTAAATAATATATAAGATTTGAATTGTGAATACTACCCTGCAAAGGTACATCTGATGGCTTTTGAATCTAGTTTTCTTTTATCTTCCTTTGGAATATGGGAAAAATCTTTATACCCAAATACTCTTAAATGTTTTACTGCAGGTTTAAATCCATATAATGCTTCAAAATCAGTTTTAAACTCGAGACTTATTATAGGACTCCTATTTTTCAAATAAACTGCAGTATTCAATACGTCAACCCAAAAACCATTCGAAAGATCCTTACCTTTCAGCATGATCCTAGCACACTCCACCAATGTCCTATTCTTTCTTTCGGCTACTCCATTCTACTGAGGAGTATGGGGTACTTTGAATTGCTATGAATTGTTGTAATATCTCCCCCTTGATCGAAACAAAGAATTTTTATGTGCTTCCCTGTTTGCTTTTCAATCATATATCTGAACTCCTTAAATTATTCAAATGTGTGACTTTTCTTACTCATGGAATACACCCAAGAAAACTTTGTACAGTCATCAACAAACATTAGAAAATATAGTGCACCTCCTAATGACTTTGTTTGCATGGGTCCACATAGCCCCGTGTGCACTAATTCAAGTATATCTATCTTTTTCCTTTCTACTCGAACATGGAATTATTCTCTTTTCATCTTTCCTAATGAAGAAGCATCACAATCATTATGCACTTGTTTTAATATAGGAATATCTCTTACCATTTCCTTTTTCTGAAGTAACATCAAATCGTTGTAGTTGATATGACCAAGTCTCTGGTGGCACAACTCTTCTATAGTCAAACTCGATGTTATCAAAGCTCTATATGGTGTTGTTCTCACATCCAATTTGTACAGACCTCCTGTTCGAATTCTTGAATCAATAGTCTTCATGCCATCCAATTTTTTTTTAATATAATAGTTAGATTTAAAAAATTATACCTGGAGATCTTGAGCTATAATCATGGATACAGAAATCAGATCCTTTGTCACTTGAGGCACATACATTACATTATGAATATATCTGACATTACCATTAAGTAAAATAACAAAAATTTTACGACACCCTTTGATCTAATGACTTTTATCATCACCAAGGTAGATTTGTGCTCCGTTGTTGATTTATTTAAAATCTTCGAACCATTGTTTGTTCCCCGTCATATGTGTGGATGCTCCCGAATCTACATACCAGGTGTCTGCATCGACATTCTCATCAAATTCTACCATGAACAATTTGAAGTCCTGAACATGGTCATCATTTGTGAAATGACCTGCATGTCTTTTATGCCTCTATTGTTCTTCATGAAATTTCTTCTTCCTGCACTCCTTAGCCATATGACTGAGTTCTCCACAATAAAAACATTTAATTACAGAGTTGTTTTTCTTCGGATACATACCTTGAGTTTGATTCGGTATTTTCTGTGCGTTTCCTCCGTTTTTCTCTAATAGATTTCCTTTTCCTTTAAAGAATTTATTCTTTGCTATTAATGCAAGATCTGCACTCTAGGGCTTCAGATTCAATCTTCTTTCTTCTTCTTGCATTAATATTCCTATCAATTCTTCAAACTTTGGGATTTTTTCTCTCGGGATTATCCCAGTGATAAAAATTTGGTAATCATCTATCATACCATTCATGGTAATCATGAGAAAATCTGCATCTGCATCTGCAACTACCTCACTGATATCTGCAAATTTTTTCCTCATATATTTGATCCACTATATGAAAGAAGCAACTATTTCATTCTCCTCCATCTTTATGGACAAAATATTTCTCTTCAAGAACAGAAGAGGATTTGTATTCTTGATCTCATACAAATCCTTCAATACAGTCCATATTTCTCTTAGTGATTGGCATTATCTAATTGTGGTATGATGCATTATTTCACTGAAATATTTAGCATCGTCTTTGCTTTACCTTCCCTCTTCTCCCACTCTGGGACTAATTCCGCTCCCACTGCTCACTTCAGCTCATCCCCATTTTCAATCGTCTAAGCACTCTGCGCTTCTAGCACAGTCTGCATCTTGAATTTCCAATTTGAGTAATTGGAGCCATCAAGTTTGTTACTCTCATTCAAGTATGATTCGATTATTTGATTATTCATCTTGACGATTAAAGAATACTTGACAGGAAAATAAAATAATGACAGATCTACCCCATAATCACAATGTTAGCTTACAATGTTCATAATCACACTGTAACACACGAATCAGGAAAAAAAATAGTGTTCAATGTTCATACAACAGTGTTCAATGGTAGGATGGCAACGTTGAGAAGAGAGCGGGATGGCAGCATTCCGACAATTGAAATGGAAACGCTGGCCAAATTGATGCTCTAGCTCTTTGCAGCGCTCTAGCAGTTAGGAGTAGGATGGAAAAATTTGTGCCAGAGCTCTAGGTGGGAGGAGGTTGCTTCGAGAGAATGTGATAAATGAACTCAGGAAAAATACATACATTTTGGAAATGTTTATTTCTTTGAAAGCGGTAGGAGTGGGAATAAATTTAACCGTTGCATCTCATGTTTACATTTCGGATCCCTGGTGGAACCCCGTGGCTGAGGAACAAGCTATAATGCACATTCATCGCATCAGTCAGACTCAAAAAAATACGATGAGGCGCTTCATTATCAAGGGAACTATGGAACAACGGATGCAACAGGTGCAAGCGCGCAAGTAGATTATCGTGGCTGGAGCTCTGACAATTATCAAGAACTTCAAATTCCTACCCACCCCGTTAAGACATCGAATCGATCTCAGCTGTGTGAGGCGTAGGGGATCACCTTCAAGTTCGGCAAGGGGTGTCTAGAGACTCGATCTCAGCTTCAGGAATACATCGAAGTCGTGAAGCCCACACATGTTTTTAATGTTGCGGGTGTCACTATACGCCTAAATGTGGACCGTTGTGAGTCCCACAATGTTGAGACGATTCATACCGTTGTTGTTGGGATGCTCAGTCTAGCTAATCTTTGCCGTCAAAACGGCCTCATTCTCATCAATTACAGAACGGGTTGCTGAGGATGGTAGATTTCCTCTTCACACTGGCTCAACCCAGCACCAGCCTCCTCTATACGCAGGCTCGAGCCTCCTCCAACACAACAACTTACTCCAACAAATGGATCAGCGCTCCGGCAACAGGTCTCTCCGACCTCACGCAACCTCACCAGCAGATATGATCACTTCACACATCAGAATCAGATTGCTCACCGCATCAACACTCTTTTCACTAGTGCTTTGATACCAAGATAAAAAAGATGTTTGAATGGATTAATAAAAATCCCACTCATCAGCTCTATGAAAGAGAGTCTGAACCAGGGTAATCTGGCTTCTGCAGAATTCTCTATGATCTCAATACACTTCAAACATATAGCATACAAGATCTAGCGAAGTTAGAACCATAACCTAAGAAATAGAAACTAATTCCTATCATAAGGTCTTTTGAACCAACTCTTTCTAATATAGGAGATTCTCCATTATCTTCAACAAGATTAAGGTAAGGGACCTTTGATTTCATCCTTCAACCATTATCAAACCTTCAATACTTATCCATGGTATTGAATATCTCATAATGGTAATCATATTTCTATTTAGAAACCAGAGATTTGTTAAAAGAGGTCATATATGATGGTTAGAGGCCTCACTCATAATTTTTTTTTAAGACTCATTGAAGGCTTAAGGACCTTCATCAAACACTAAATTTTCTATGGTGGATATTACCTCCTAAAGAATGATCATATTACTAGTTGGGATAGAAAGATCCCCTATAAAGGTCATGCATGGTGATTTAAGGAATTATCCATGGCTATTAAGTTTTATCAACATCATTGAGTGTTTCATGCCTCTATTTCATTTCTCAACCATTTTCATGGAGCCAATTACCATCCTTAGTGGGTAACACCTTCTAATTATATTTCTACTCATAGTTGGAGGCCAAATATCCCCTACAAAATATATGCATGGTGGTTCCATGGCTTTATTAGGGTATTTGAGCTAAGAAGCCTCATTTAGGGATTTAGGCCCTCTCTTATTTTCCTCCCTAACCATTATCAAGGTTCCAAGATTAATTTGTGGCATGAAATACCTCCTAAAAGCGTTCATATTCTTATTCAAAACTAAATATATCCTATATAAGTAACATGGGTTGGTTTGAGAACTTACTCATACATTGTTTAAAAGCCTCATTAAGAACCCATCTAAGAATTTCCTATAAACCATTTGTGGTGTTTATATATATCTTTTAATATTTCATCTGAATAGAATGTGTAATTCATGACATTTGATTCTAAACTTAATGTAAAATTTATATATCATATTTAATGCAATTACATATTTTTGTGACCTAATCAACACTATAATACCATATGTTATACTTGACATTTCAAATAATAATAATTACAACATCATTATGTTGCAACTTCAAGTAGCAAGGAAATGTTCTAAACCTAATACTAACATAAATTTGTGTAGAAACATTTGTGTATAGGACTTATGATACTTAAGAATAACTAGTACCATGCGATATAATGACACAGTAATAGTTATAATTCGCTTGTTTAAGTACAATTAAATAAGAGTGGAGGATAGATGAAAATAATTTGAGTAAAGTTTGTATAGGTGAACTTACTATGGGTGAACTTGGTCATGATGAGTTTTTTTTCTTAGTTGAAGTATTTCAAAGGTAGTATATCTCGAACCTCATAAGTTTTATATTTTTTCTTGCTTGGTAGTGTGGGTCCTAAGATGAGTTCATGACAAAATCCATGGTATGAGAAGCCACTAAGGAGGTGCATCTAAGCCGTCAAAATCTCCAAGATCATAAGTTGATAAAATAAAGTTAATTTAAATAGCTATGAAAATATTAATATTAATATTAATATTAATGAATGATGATGATGATGATGATGATGAACGTCCACTAAGACCAATGTGGCCTATTAGACCTCAAGAAAGGAATTTTAGGGTCAAAGAGAAGGGAAATAAGCACTCAAATATCGCGGTGGGCTAGATTAATAGGTCAAAATTATTGGCGGGGTGTGGCATATGTTAAGGAATTGAGAGTGTATGTGACTAAGAGTCAGAAAATCTAAAAGGAAGTGTGTTTCATCTTCCTCCTGTTTAGTATCACAAATCTGACATATTCTATCGTTCCAGGTAGTGTTGGGGATAGACCACCCCCTGGTATCACTCCGAAGATCATGAGAGTTAGTTCTTATCCTAGCGATATTCATTTTTTTCATAGTTCTAGTAAAAAAAGAGATATAATTTTTATTATCAAGGGCGGGGTTGATCACCTCCTTATAGTATCTTAGTTTTGTTTTACCCTCCAGCTCTTGATCCTCCCATAATTTGTCCTTAAACTTGGAGGTAATAGTATTTTTGAGACCCCACTGGTTGAGCCAAGACTGGGCATCCTTATGCCACCCTCTCTTGAGGCAAAGGTGGGGGTTTTGACTACAGTTGGAAGAAAATTTTGGAAGCCCTTTGGATTCCATGTTGTAAAGTTTCTTCTTATACATCATATATTTAAACATAGTTCTACTTTCAATGGGGTAAAAACCAACCTTGATCAAGAGGATAGGATAGGGAGTATTTCCCTTGATATTTAGGTTGTAGGTTATGAATTTATTTTGAACCATTTCAATCTTCCTCCATTACTCTCTGGATATATTGCAACCCCAAACTTCACATCCGTATAAGACAACAGGGGTGATCAAAGTCTCAAAAAGGAATCTTTTTTTACTCCAAATGTAAAGATAGACCGATTTACAATTATTTTCAAGCTCATAATAAATTTTCCAACATCTAGTAATTATTTTCTGGATGCTATAATTTGAGTTGAGTTGATGAGGGAAGTCAATTCCCAAATATTTATAAGAAGAAACCTGCTCTAAGCATTGGAGGAGTAGACATGAAGGGTCTCAAGGTGCTTGTTAATGTCATTATGACTTTTTGCAAGAAGAACGATATCATAGGCATAAAGGAGAAGAGTAATGAGAACACAAGGTCATCAAGATTTTTTGTAAGAAGAACGATATCGTAGACATAAAGGAGAAGAGTAACGAGAACACTGGCAAGTTGAGTGTCTGAGTAATGAGAACACCAGCAAGTTGGGTGTCCTTCCTCCATGTCCAAAAACTTCTCACTATATATATATATATATATATATATATATATATATATATATATATATAGATATATATATATATATATATATATATATATATAATTTCTTAGTGAATACATGCTTATTTCTTTCTTTATTAATATACTTTAGTTATAAACTTTAGTTGTTTGTAGAAAACAATGAATAAATAAAAATGATGTATAATCTATTATTATTTCTAACATAAAATTTGAAGTTTAAATATAGAAAATTTTAAATCTAAACAACTTACATCAATTACAAATTTTTATATTTTCATTTTTATATAGGCTGAAAACAAGTGAAATTAATTATTAATTTTACTCTTTATCCAATAGTACCAAAATTTACAATTTACATAACTTCACATTTTTTTTTTACAAGAAAAAAAACGTTGTTTCATATTATGAATAGATAAAACAGTCCATATGACATTAGATACATTTACACCATTAACAAGAAAGACATCCAGATCACCCAACCAAATCGGAAAATCTCTGCGAAAATGGTACACCATCACAGATAGAGAAAAAGTACCCTATTGCACCCAAAAAGGATTCAGAATCAACATAAACTCTACCCCATTACATCAGAAAGGTACCAGTGTAAAAAAAAAAAGTCGTTCGCAGCCATATGTAACATATAATTAGCACATTATCCTATACTTACATGCCAGAATGGGCGACCATCTCTGAAATTGGTATAACAGAGTATCAGAGTAACTGTTGTTCAAACAAACTCTTGAAAGAATAAAACATTTCAATATCAATGTCCACGTCCATACAGTAATGTAATTCTAGAGTATCTAAAAAGATGCATTTGTGGCATTATAGTGTATAAAACGTATAACATCATTATATATATTATGTCATTTTCTTTATTCATGACTTTATTTATTCAGGCACTTGAGAAGCCCATCGCTAAATACATGAAGAGACGTTCCCGATTATCAACTTCTATCATTCACTCCAACTTTTCTAATAAGTTTAACCTAATTTTTAAGATTTGTAACACACTATAAGTTTCGTGCTGCCTACTTACATGCTCAGCGAGAAGAGAAGAGGAGATAAAACGTCATAGATCGTTAAAGTATGGAGGTATCCTAAACTTATAAAAAGCATTACTCTACTAAGAAACTTATATGGATGATCATGGACGTTATGCCATTATTGCCAAAATTATCGAGATCCAAAACGTTTCTATTTCTATTACACTGCTATGGAAGCCCAACTGTTGATCTTGCATTCCAGTTCGTCTCTATCCAACGTTGATGGCGTTAGAACCTATGAAAACAGTAAATCATATAAAAAACCACGCAGTTGATTCACTGAAAAAATTATGGTCAATTCCAGATTATCTCAGCTTTATTGAGTGGCTGGTTTGTGCATTATGATAATGTTGAACATAGATTAATGGTACGTTATGTTTAATTTCCCATAATTTGATTAATCTTCAATCTAATATAAGAAGCTTATGCCTGAGCGGGTTCAGATCATATTTATTCATTAGATTCAGGAAAACTAATAATGAATGTTAATAGAAAAATCAAATATAAAAAAAAAAAAAAATATATTCGTCCATAGTAAATCGATTAGAGTATACCAAGCATATTTTAACAATAAAACTTGAAAATTGAATCGATACTATCTGACTTGGAGCAATCCCTCAGAGAAATTACTATGTAAAACATAGATCACATTTGTGAATAGCCAATTTCCCAACCTTTCTCTAAAAAATGATATAAATTGAAAAAAAAGCTATATATTTCTCCCCGAAACCCAAAAACCTAATTCTAAAGATCACGGGAATTACCTCCATAACAAAAATTGCAATTATCTCTAAATTAATTGACGCAACTGATTCCTTAGATTAGAAAAAAATCATGGTCAACATTTTGATCGATAAAGTGTGCCTATTCTGAAGACGAAGATTGAACCACACTTGCTTGCTATATTGAACATAAATTTTTTAATATAAGTTATCCAAAATAAAATTATTCTACTGGCTCTATTGTCATCTTAAATTATCAAGAAAAACTAAAAATATACTAATAAAAAGACAAAATAATGAAAAAAGAAATGTATTTATTGACTTATTATTGATACTAATTTTAAAAAAAAATAAACTAAATCTAATACTATTAAAAAAAACAAAAAAAATTTAAAAACACAAGGCATTCGCGTTAATAACTAGAGATACACATATCCTTATTTACATCCCCAAACAAAAAAGAACAGTTTCCCAGTAACATTGATCCCCAAGAAAAAAGGAACATTTTCTGAGTAACAGTTTGTGAAGAAAGCATAAGAATGACTAACACAATATTAAAATGACTGTAGGAAGGAATCTACAGTTATATTCATTACCTTGACTTGCACACTGTGAAAAAATTTGGCCGTAGTTGAGGCCATATGGGAATGGAGAACTTCCAAACCCTCCTCTTCAATTACCTTATACAATTTTGAGGTAATGTCCATAGCAGGTTTTGTTGGAATTTCTGAATACAATAAACACATAGGGATGTGCTCCCCCACAATAGAGAGAATGCAAAATACTGCGGAAGATAATGGTGAAACACACAGACATACAACAATAAAACACAGGAGAGGAACAATTTATATATCTCATTCTTTCACACTCAAAACAAATGAAATTACATTAATTATACAAAACGGCCAAATCCTGTAAAACCTAATCTAATCAATGCAATTCAATTGTTGAACATTCAACAACCAATTTTCGTTGGGCTGACAAAAGACCTATATCTTCATTTAATCGGCACGCAGGTCATATTTATGCTTATACACAAATACATGCGAAGACGCGTTCAAAACATAAAAGTAGCGGATCTCAAATATTATTTGTTGTGGATCTGAGTCCTCATCGCATCTGGATTCTCATCGCAGATCGTATATCAATGATCTTAACTTTAACTCAAGCGAACACAAGTAAACATAAAAATTTGTTGGTGTGATGTGCGATGGCACGACCACGTCGCAAAACAAACAACCTAAATTGCGGGCGCTAATCGGTAAACACAAATGGTTGAAAATGCGATGTGCAATATCACAATCGCATCACACAACAAATAACATATCTTGCGATGGAGGAAAGGTAAGTGGAAAACAATGCGAAGTGTGCTTTGTGGGCGGCTTAAACAAAGGTAAGTGCGGTAAGAGAAATACAAAGGATTGCAGTGGTTTTCAAATGCGGTAAAGGTTCATGGGTCCTGTCGGATATCGCATCGATGGTAGAATAACATATGTTGAATGGCTTAGATGGTAAATTAAAAGACTTGCAATTGTGCACTGCAGGCAAAGGTAAGTGAAATTGGTAAGTAAGAAAATAAACACAGATTTTAAGGCTCGGGTACTCTCTTGATATTTTTGCATGGATTGCATGAAGACACCTCAAGCTTCTTGGATCCTTACTTGTCCTTCTCTACGCAAAATTGATGGAATTGTGGGCTACACCATTGCTTATTCATAGCGGTGGCTAGGAGTAAAATTCCAACACTCCCCCTTAATCACAACTACCACCATCAGTCATTCCTAGACATTTCTTGAGATACTCAAAACTCTTCTGTGCTAATGGCTTTGTGATTATATCAGCGAACTGTTCCTCTGTCCTGCAATGCTACAAAGCAATCTCACTATTTTTAACCATTTCTCTTATAAAATGATATTTTGCATCTATGTGATTGTTCTCTTATGGAAAACATAATTATTTGACAATGCTATTGCTGAGTTATTATCACAATAAATTGTGGCTCCTTTGTCTCTCGCATGACAAAAATCTCTTAGCATCCTTCTCATTTAAATAGCTTGATAGGTTGTTGTTGTTGCTGCTACATACTCTGCTTCTGCTGTTGGTAAAGCAACTATTGGTTGCTTCTTGGAAGCCCATGAAATGGCTCCCAATCCGAAATGAAACACATACCCAAATGTGCTCTTTCTATCATCTACACTTTCAGCCCAATCACTGTCAGTGTAACCAATCAATTTAAAATTATCATTTGAGGAGTATAGAACACCATACTCCTTCGTTCCATTCACATACCTACATATTCTCTTGGTTTCTTGCCAATGTGTCTCCTCTGGTGTCTCCATGAATCTGGAAATTAAACTTACAACATACATAATATCAGGCCTAGTTGTAGTCAAACATATTAAACTTCCAACTATGCTCTTATACAATGTCAGATCGACATTCTTGCTGCAATCTTCCTTGCTTAATTTCAACCCCATAACAGTTGAAGTTACAGTTGCTTTGTTGTGCTACATGTTAAACCTCTTTAAAACTTCTGCAACATATTTTACCTGGGAAATAAAAATTCCCTTTTCATTTTTCTTTACTTCTATGCCCAAGAAGTATGTCAATAAAACCAAATCAGTCATTTCAAATTCACTCTTCATGACTGCTTTAA
Organism: Pinus albicaulis; assembly: GCA_034641835.2. NCBI lineage: Eukaryota > Viridiplantae > Streptophyta > Pinopsida > Pinales > Pinaceae > Pinus > Pinus albicaulis. Next base: position 313,053,771 of record CM076579.1, read on the forward strand.
AATCAACAATGAGAGAAACTTCATTGCCAGTAAAAATTAAATCATATACATATAAAACAAAAATAAGGATCTGACCATAATTTTCCTTAATGTCGAGTGTGAGTTAACCATTACATTTTTCAAACCCATTTTCTATCAGGTAAGCATCAATTCTGTTGTACCATGCTCTTGGTGCTTGCTTTAGCCCATAAATATCTTTTTTTAACTTGCACATTTTGTGCTCTTTCCCTTCAATTTCATATCCTAGAGGTTGTTCAACATATACCTCTTTCAACAATCCATTTAGAAATGCTGACTTCACATCCATTTGGTAGACTTTCCACTTTTGTTGTGCTGCAATGGACGACACTGTCTGCACTGTTTCAATCCTTGCAACTGGTGCAAAGGTTTCTTCATAATCTCTTCCTTGTTGCTACTTGTAGCCTTTGACAGCAAGTCTTGCTTTATGCCTTTCTATTTTTCCTTCAGAATTTCTCTTGGTCTTATAAGCCCATTTTACTCCAATGACTTCTTTACCTTTTGGGAGGTCCACTAACTCCCATGTGTCATTCTTTTCTATCACACCAATGTCTTCATTCATTACTTCAATCCATTTTTCTTCTTTTACTACATCTTAAAAATAAATTGGGTCTTCAAAATGACAAAACAAAGCAAACAAAAAGTTTAGAACATTATTATTATCAGCGTCTTGCTCATAAATTTCACTTAAATTTCTAAATCTTGGTATTCTTAGTGTGCTTGGAGTTCCACTTGAACTCGAGGGAGTTTTTGATCCTTGTGGTGTGTTTGGAGAAGCACTTCCTTGATCTCGCAAGGCTGTTATGTTTCCTTATTGTGGTGTCGTTTGTTGTGCTTGTGAAGGTGGAGGAGGAGCCACCGTTGAGGAATTATTTTTTGTTGTACATTCCTCTTGTTCTTCGTGAGACACACATATCTTCACATTCATTGTTTTCTCTAAGCTTCCATCCCAAGCTTCTTCTTCAATAAACTACACACCTCTGTTGATTATAACTTTTTTGGTGGATGGATTATAGAGTTTGCAGGCTTTGGACTCATCACTATATCCAACAAAGAAACACTTCTCCCCTTTGTTGTCCAACTTCCTCCTTAACCAATCTGGGACATGTGCATATGCCACACATCCAAATATTTTCATGTGAGTGAAAAACTGCTTTGTTCCTCTCCATGCTTTTTCCGGGACTCCATTCATAACTACTTTGGTTGAGCATCTATTCAAAATATATGTTGCACAATTGACAGCTTCAGCCCAATACTCATTTGGAAAATGTTTTGCCTTCAGCATACTTATGACCATGTCCATGATGGTCATGTTCTTCCTTTCTGCAACATTGTTTTGTTGTGGTGTATATCTTGTGATAAAATACTTGTGTATGCCATTCCCTACAGAAACGTAACAAATATTTGGAGATATATTCTCCACCTCTGTCAATTCTTAGCACTTTTATGTAGTTCCCACTCTTCTTCTGAACAAGAGCTTTGAAGTGGTAGAACTGTTCAAACACTTCACTCTTTTGTTTCAAGAAATACACTGATGTATTTCTGGTGTAATCATCTATAAATGTTAAAATATAAACACTTCCAGCTAAATATGGCGTTTGCATTGGTCCACACAAATAGGAGTGACAATCTCTAACGGTGCCTTTTCCCTTATAATCTTCCCTACTGGGAATGCTTCTTTGTGTTGTTTTCCTGAGATTCAACCTTCACATAGGTTGTATGGTTTCCCTATGGGTGGTAATCCTTTTACCATCCCTTTTCTATGGAAGACGTTCAAACCTCCAAAATTGAGATGTCCAAATCTCAAATGCCATAACCAGCTTTCGTCTTTCACTTCTTCTTGAAAGACCTCTTATGTGACTACAGCTACCACACCTCCTTCCTTCAAGTTTGTTCTAAGCTTGAGAGGAAACATCATATTCTTTGTCATATACACTTCTGCAATGACCCTCTTATTTGGAGGTATGTCCATGATTGTACACATATTACTCTTAAAAAACACATTGTAGCCCTTGTTCACGAGCTATCCAATGCTCAGAAGGTTACATTTCGGGCCAGGTACATAATATAGATCTGGCACAAAATTATTTTCTCCCTTCCTTTTGAGTATTGATACTCCTCATTTTTCCATGATAGAGGCTTTCCTTTCAGTCCCCGTTGTCACTTCATACTTCACATTTTCATCTAGATTGGAAAACATTTCTATTTTTCCAATCATGTGCTTACTACAACTTAAGTCTAAGAACCATACATATTCATGTTTTTCTTGTGCTACATTACATGTTAGAAGCACATTACTCTGGTTCTGAATTTATTTTGCAAAATTAACATTTTGCTTATTATTCATGTCATTTTGTTCTTTCTACATGCATTGGCATAATTCCCATACTTCTTACAATAATGAAATTGGACTTGGGATTTATGATACCTTTGTCCATTTTCTTGACTCTAGCTTGAACCTTCACTTTGATTCCGGTTGATGCCCCTTCTACTTGTGTTTGAAGGGTTGTTTCTTCCACCTCGCTGTGGGCTTCTTCCTCTTCCTTGGTAGTTCGATCTTCCTTGACCTCTACCTCGGCCAAAAGACATTTGTGTCTTGAAATCATGCTCCAATGAGGAGTTCGTTGTTCTGTTCAATCTATGTTCATGAGACATCGGGGATGCATGAAGTTCATCCACTGAAAATTGTGAGAAATCCTTTGTCTCTTCTATTGCCACTACTACGGCATCAGATCTTGAGGGTAGACTTCTCAAAATTTTCTCCATTATTCTTCTTTCCAAAAGCGTCTCTCCATGAGATCTTATCTGGGTAACCAACCCAATCATAGGTGTGAAGAATGAGTCAATGTTATCATACTCTTTCATACAGAGAGTTTCAAAATCTCTCCTCAGAATTTGTAGCTTTGATGTCTTCACCTTCTCCATCCCTTGATAGGCTATCTTGAGAATATCCCACACCTCCTTAGACTTTGTTTCTACTGCAACCCTTGGGAAAATACTGTTGTGTACTACCTAAAAGAGATAGAAGAGGATTTGGAGTCCTTCTTATTATTATCTCTCAACAAGTCTATTTTTGCTACTGTCAAAGCATCAAGTGCTGCTGCATCTGCTGGTTCTTGAAACCTTGTTCCACCAACTCCCATATATCTTGTGAAGAAAACAAGGCCTTCATTGTAATGGCCCAATATTCATAGTTATTCCAATTAAACTGTGGTAGTTGGGGATTTATCAGGCTTGTGCCTGCTGCTGCCATTCTGACTATGTAAACAAAAAATGAACTTGACTGTGTAAAACAGAAGCTTTCTCACTACTGGAGAAATCTACTTCTCAAACAAATCTTACATCTTCTTCAGTCAAGAGCGAGCTTGTGCTTCTTTGACTGAGAGCCTAGACCTACTCTGATACCATGTTGGAATTTCTGAATACAATAAGCAAAGAGGGATGTGTTCCCCCACAACACGGAGAATGCAAAATACTGCATAAAATAACAGTCAAACACACAAACGGACATCGATAAAACACAAGAGAGGAAAAAATTTCTATATCTCATTCCTTCACACTCAAAACAAATGAAATTACATTAGTTATACAAAACGGCCAAAGCCTGTAAAACTTAATCTAATCAACAAATTTCAATTTCTAAACGAATGTTCAACAACCTATTATCCTTGGGTTGTCAAAAGACCCATATCTTCATTTAAATGGCATGCAGGCCGTATTTTTGCTTATACACAAAAACGCATGAAGATGCATTCAAAACATAAAACTGGCGAATCTCAAATATTAGTTTTTGTGGCTCTGAGTCCTCATTGCATCTAGCGTCTCATCGCAGATCACAGATCAACAGTATCAAATTTAACTGGAGAAAACAAGAGTAAACATAAAAGGTTGTTGGCGCGATGTGCGATGGCATGATTGTGTCGCAAAACAAACAACTTAACTTGCGGGTGTTACGCGATAAACACAAATGGTTGCAAATGTGATGTGCGATAGAAAAATCACGTCGCATGGCAAATAACATAGCTTGTGTTGGCAGAAAGGTAAGTGGTAAACAATGTGAAGTGTGCTATGTGGGCGGCTTAAAGAAAGGTAAGTGCAGTAAGCAAAATACAAAAGATTGCGATGGTTTGCAAATGCGATAAATGTTGGTGGGTCCTGCCGAATATGTCATTGGTGGTAGAATAACATATGGAAAATGGCTTAGATGGTAAACTAAAATACTTGTGATTTCGCGCTGCAGGCAAAGGTAAGTCAAATTGGTAGGTAAGAAAATAAACGCAGAGTTCAAGGCTCGGGTACACTGTTGATCTTTTGTGTGGATTGTGTGAAGACGCCTCCAGCTTCTTAGATCCTTTCTTATCCTTCTTTGCAAAAAATTGATGGAATTGTGGGTTGCGCCACTGCTTATTCATGACGGTGGTCGGGAGTAAAATTCCAACTGGTTTGTGAGTCATGATTCGTATCAAAAGATGATCCGAAGCAACTGCCTGGTTGATTCTCATTGCGGGTAATGTCAACTGTTGCCAATCAATTGAACCAACTGATTCCACGTGTCTACTTCCGTCGGCCATTTTATTTCTATCTCAACCCCAACAACACTTGCTTGGTGGGTTTAAAAATTTATCTCAAAAGACGGAGCACTTGGAATAAAAGTTTGTTTCTCTGAGATAGAAAATAAATATACCCATTAGCTGAAATCCATGGTTAGATTATCTAAAATTCAAATATAGTTACTCAGCCCTTTTTCTAACAATGAAAAAGCATCGTTACCTCAATGGGCTTTAGTATTATGGACTGAATATTTCCAAACATCAAAACTTCTTTTAGATTTCCCATACTTCTTGGTCGCAGCAATTGCGCTATATATAAATATTTGGTAATTCCATACGTCTACGGTGTAATATACTAGTAATCTTCCTTTGGGTTACTGACCACACGATATTCTCGTTACTTAGGGCGATGAAACATTGTTCTTAGATCTGAATATAATCATAATATTGGCATATCAGTGTTGTTCATGCTATTGCTTCTTAAGCAGCCAAGTGGTTTTCTAGTGTACTACTGATCGATTATGATATTTTCGAGAAGAGAAATGTAGATGGTGGCGAGACAGAGACTAATCGAGATTCCATTAAATTATATTACAAGAAAAGACATGTATAAAGAAAAGAGAAAGAGATTTTCCACGTCATTGATTTACAGATGGTGCGATGTCGTTCTATGCTATACGTACCTACAGATGGAAAAATTTAACTCCAAGAGGCAGAGATGGCTAGATTGAAAAGTAAAAGGCATAATGAAGGTTTCAAATTAAAATATTTCATAATTAAGGTTTGGAATTTAACATAAATGAAATTTCAATAATTTGAAACCTTAAAAAAATTAATAAATTTAAATGTTATAAATTTAGATAATAGATATAAATATTAAATATTACATGTTAAATAAATATTTAAAAAATGTTTTTTATCTATAAATTTAGTAAATATAAAACAAATTTTAGATTTTTTTTTGGTGTAATTCATTTTTTTAATGTTTAAAATAATATTTTTTTTTGAATTTTTTTTATATCATTTTTAAATATATTTTAAACTTTGTTTAATATATATATATATATATATATATATATATATATATATATATATATATATATATAATTTTATTTAAATAAAAATGAATTAAAATAATATAATAATATTTAATATTTTATTTATTTTTTAATATTTTAAAAATTAAAATTAAAAATAGATAAAAAAAAATTTAACACTATTTTATATATTCTTAAATTCTTAAAATTTAAAAATTTCCAAAAATATTATGAAAAATTTCCAATATATTTTTCTCTTGATATATTTTATAATTAATACTTTATTATATTCTTTTATTTGACTTTAATAATCTTCACTTTATAACATTAGTTTATATATTATTTCATACTCAAACATATATATAACTCCCATTGCTGAATTTTAATAATAATTTTATAAAAAAAAAATATTATAATATTATTTTATATATAATATATATAATTTTATTATACCATTAATATTATATAATTATAAAATATTAAACTAATATAATGACAATTCAAAATTTATTTATTTCTCTTTTTATTATATAACATATAAATATTTAATATTATAATTTTTTGAAATTAAAATTAACATTCAAACATTAAAAAAAATCTTATATATTTTTAAATGTATTATGAAGAATTTGAAATTTATTCTCATTTATTATTAATAACTGATTTTATATTTATTTTATATTTTTTTATTTATTTTTAATAAAATATTAAAAAATAATAATTGTAAGTTGATTGATCTTTACATTTTCAGTAAAAAGAGGTTCTTCTTTGATACCTTTGTCACGGTTGTTGTTGCCTTCTATAGATGTGACATTTGGGGTTCTAATATATCTAGAGTGTCATGGACGAAGATTGAGATGATTCAAAAGCAATTCATAACCTACAATCATAAGATCAAGGGAAATAATCCATATCCTATCATCTTGATCGAATCTGGTTCGTCCCCCATTGAAAGTACAACTATGTTAAACACATTGATGTATAAGAAGAAGCTTGACAACATGGAATAAAAAAGGTTGCCTAAAATTTCTTCTAACTATAGTCAAAACCCTCACCTTCACCACAAGCGAGGGTGACATAAGGATGTCCACTCCTGGCTCAACCATTGGGGAATTAAGGAGGAGCTTAGTATGAGAAGAAAATATAATATCAAAAATACTATTACGTCCAAGTTTAAGGACAAGTTGTGGGAGGATCCAGAGTTGGGGGGTAAAAGGAAGCTAAGATACTATAAGGAAGTGATTAACACTACCCTTGATAATCTAATTATCTCTCTGTGTTGTCTAGCAATAAGAAAAAAATTAACATCACTAAGATAAGAACTAATTCCCATGAGATTCAGAGTGAGACTGAGAAGTGGTCTATTCCCAAGACCTCTTGGAACAATGGAATTTTGTCACATTTGTGATTCTAAGCAGGTGGAAGATGAAAACCACTTCCTTTTAGAATGCCAACTCTTACTCACATTCGTTCTCAATTCCCTACCATTTTCCACACTTCCAATCTTCTTGACCTATTAAGCCAACCCACTTATAATGATCTTGGAGCACTTATTTCCCTTCTCTTTGACCATAAAAATAAAATTTTGAAGAATCAAACTTAGATTCTTTCTCCTCTGTTAAGGTCTTATAGACCACATTGATCTTAACAGATGGTAACCATCATCATCATATATGATAAATTTAAAAATACATTTTTTTAAAATTATATTTTTATCATAAATATATATCTAGTATCTCTTATATATAATAAATTTAAAAATGCATTTTTTAAAACATTATGAAACATCCCATATTAAGCAAACATCCTAAACAATTATTCTTATTTTTTTTATTTTATGCTTTATCACAAATATATATAATTAAAAGATAATAAGAATCATTTTTTAAGAAAATATCTTTATTATTATTAGAAAAGGAGTCAACTTTAAAATAATATATAAATTTACAACTATATATATATATATATATATATATATATATATATATATATATATATATATATATATATATATATATATCATGAAGTACTCTCCACCTTTTTAAAATTGTTTTTAATAATTCCTTTTATCTAAATAAATGAAGAGAACTCTCCGCTTGTTTTAGTGTAGGTTTATACTTTTAACGTGTTTCTTTCTAAGTTATTGTTAAAAGTTGTTTTTAACAATTCCTTTTATCTAAATAAATTAAGAAGAGAACTCTCCGCTTATTTTAGTGTTGGTTTATATTTTTAACATGTTTCTAAGTTATTTTTAGGTAAGATTTGATTGGAAAACAAAATTATTTAATTATTTCGTTTAAATGTTTTTAAACTATTTTTGATCGATACCTTTTATCTAACGAAATGGAAAACTCTCAGCTTATTTGAGTGTGCTCTACATTTATAACCTGTTATAACATGTTTGAGAAATAAGATTTGATTTGATTTGAAAACATGAAGGGATCCTTATACTCATTTAAGATTAGAAATCTAAAAGACATTTCCAAACTTTAAATTATAAGATTTTTTTTTTATATAATTAATTGTATAATTAAACAATAAATATTATATTTTTATATTTAGATTTTTTTTACAATTTTAACATTACAATTATAGAAAATTATAAAAATATAAATTTATTCGATTAAGTGGATTGTTTTTACAAATAGATTTTGATTTTAAAAATATATTTGTTATATATGATTGTTAATAATAGGTAAATTGTCTTTTTATTTAATATTCAACCTAAGTCATTTTAAAGGCACGGGAGGTTTAGTTGGATTATATTTGATTGTTAATAAAAGGTAATCGTCTTTCTTTTTAATATTAGTAGGAGGTCCTTTTAAAGGTAAAGGAGGTGAACAATTCATTTTTTTAGCTAGGTGGGTTTATTTTTCCAAATACTTGTTTTAATTAGTCTATTTGTGGTATTTATAAAATAGTTGTACTTGTAATAGTATTAAGTATCTCGATGTAACTCTCCCTCCCACACCTTTGGAGTAACTCACAATAAATTGGAGGTGTTACTTTTAATTAACATGACCTCCATGGTCTCCATATGAATATGGGTTTACAAATTATTTCTTTATCAAAGTTACCAAAATGAACTTTCCATAAGACTAATGTATTCAACTTATAAAAAAAAATTGATATAAATTTTATCTCAATCTAATGTGAGGATAACTTTTTTATCTCTAGCTAATGTCATGATAAAAATGTATGCTCATTTGAGGCCATGGCCAAGCCCACATAACATTAGCCACATCACTGAGCCCATGGGCCCCATGACTCTGGCCGTTAGCATGTCATTTCATTAATTTACATTATATACTACTATAAGTGTAACAACCCCTCATTGATTTTCCATGTAAATAAATTAAGACCAAAGTCATGGGATAGCTATTCGGAATTGGATTATGGGTAAACATTATAGTGGAAAATTACTTGTTTTAATTAATGACTATGGAAATTGGAAAAGGCAAAGAGATAATAATTGGCATTTAATTATGAAAATAAAGGAAAATAGAAGAAAAGAAAGATGAAGAGACACAAATTTGCATGCAAGGCAAATTAGAGTGAAAATGAAGGAAAATGAAGAAAAATGAGACAACATTGATAAAAGGCATAATAGAATCAATTCACAACTTTTGACAACATTTGGCTAGCTTTTTTACAGTTTTGAGTTTATCTCTTTTTCATTCTCTCGTACTCTTGCACACTTAGAGAATTATTGGAGCACATTAGCATTCATCTGGATTTTGAGAAAACAAGCAAGGAAAGCAAGGAAGCATGATGCTGCCAGAGCAGCAAAAACCCACATCTATACATAAAAATGTGTTTCCAAATTAAGCATCTCAAATAGGCCTTAGATAGAGGTAACCTCATTATCGGAAGTTATTCCCATTTTCATAGCCTATGGTTATCAACTCAATAATAAGCTCTTCATATCATCTGACACTTTCTTTTATTTAAATAAACCCCTTTATCCAAGGTTTTCTCCTTTAATTTATTCACAAGTGGAAGCCCTTGTTTAAAACCTTTACTCCAATATAACTCCTATCTATGCATCTGTATTTATATATTGGACCCACATTTGTTTCAAGCACACATGATTCCACATGCTATCCTTAAAATCACTTTTCAACCATTTGCTACTATAGTAATTTATCGGACTATTTCTTTATATTTTTAACTCAGAAAATAACTCACCTTATGGAAATTTGTATCCATGTATCCGACTTTGGTTTAAAACCCAAAGTTACCAACATATGTATGTTGGGACCCACGGCTATCAACAACTCATTGTTTTGCTAATTCAAGGCATTGCATATATGTCTAGGCTCATCATATATGGCCCACACTTTATTTCATTGTGTCTTTACACTGACAATCAGACACATCATATCATTCCATTTGCGTTCAATACTCATACATCCAATGGCTGACGCTTCATCGCGGTCCAACTCAACAATCCAATGGTTATTGCGTAACAAATATGCACACCTTTTAATGTTTCAAATCTATGCGAAAAAAGTGGTTTTGTGACACCACACATCACTCGCTGGGGTGTATCGCATTCATTTCAGTAATTACCGCTTACCATCTTTGTGCTACGCGAAAACCACCATTTTGTTTTAAAAACCATCCTCACTATTCCACTTTGTCGTTGACTCACAATTCTGCATTAAATATTTTAATGTAGCTCCTCTGCACACTTAGCGAAATGCTCAATCCATCGATTCATAGCTCCACTTCATCGTTTGCAATTGTAGCAAAACCCCAACATACTCTGACAACCCTCTTTCCTTGAATCTTCCAGATTTTTTATTGCCCTCTTTAAGTTTTAAACTTAAATCATCTCATCAATATATACATCTGGAACATATGATTATAATTCCAAACTTCTGATCCGAATTCACTATTCGATTAGATGTACTTTTGATACATATAATCCAATGTATCCAAATGCTGAATTGAAAATTCATTTTCTCTTGTGTGTCATTGATCCTTTTAGTGATCGATAACTGAATTTAACACACATCAACTCATACGTCTTCTCAGATGTGTATACAAACCTTTTATGCACTTGCCTCAATTCATAATTATAACCCTAACTCGGTATTTCCATCAAACTTTCCAATGGTATGCAAAATCACCATTTCAAACCCTTATTGCAGAGTTTTACCACACACCTATTCATAAACTCTGAGCATTTCTCACACATAATCTATAATTCAATCAATCAATGCACACCTTAATTCAGAAATCAAATTCCTTCATATATACATATAATCAAATAATTACAAAAGACCTCTTGTCTCTGGCCTGATATTCTAATCAATGGCCCTTTTCTCTAGCTGCCCATAGGCTTAACAAACAAACCTCTGTTTGTCCAAAACCTAAATCTCTACCTCTATTGTCCTCTTTTGCCTTGAGGATTTACAATTTATACAAAATATTATGAACCAAATTATGTTTAGATCCTCCATTATCTCAACAAATTCCTCAAATCCTTTAAGTCCTAAAATCTATCCTTTATCCCTAAAAATCCTTTCAAACTCATAAAATCATGGAACCAATTCTACTTTAGGAATTACAATTAAATTTCAAATCTCTCATTTCCTATGGAATCTCAATTATCCTACTTCCCTCATGTTCTCCAATCATTCAGGAACATTTACAAATTTCTCTCAATATCTATTCTAAATTTCACTCAGAAACATTAATAATTACATAAGAAACCAATATTCTTTTGAAAACACAAGACCCCTATGTCTATTAAAATACAAAGGATTTTCTGAGCCTAATGCTCCTCCATAAAAGCATAAGGAGACAGTTGGATCAACAACTACAACATGATTAATTTGTAGGCAATAGGTTTCATGTGTGGTATCTTACTGATTTTGGAAGCATGGTATATGCATGTGGTTCCTTGGTTATGTGTTGTCATTGGCATGGATATTCTCTTAAATTGACATGTTTTCAACATTTCCTTGACATTTCCTAGATACCCATGGTGTAGTGGATTCCCCATTGGGTTTCTGATTAGTTCTCTAGTTTCCTATGGATGTGGGTTGGAACAAATTCTCGTGAGCCCTAAAAAGAAATGGTTTCCCTAGAGGTTGTGGGTTGAGTTACTAGTCCATGGAGACTGTGGGTTGGGATAAACGTTGTGGAGCCCTAGAAAAAATTGGGTTCCCTGGAGGTTCTGGGTTGAGTCATTAGTTCTCAAAGCATTGTACATTTTTAGTAGAGACCAATCTGGTTGATTTTACTGATTTATGGGCCGATAGGTGAGATCATTGTGCTTGAGGGTTGAGGTATTTTTGCCTCCGGAAGCACTGGTTGGTTTTTTACTTATTTAAACCTTATGATCCCACATTCATTCTTGGAATATGGAGCAAGCATGATTCAATGAAATATTATTTGGTTCAACCCAATCTATGGTCAGGTGGTACTTGGAAGTCCTTGACTTGGTTGGAATTCTCATTTGTTAATATGAACTATTTTCCTGTTGTGACCTATGAACACTTGTACTAGTTGTTATGGTGATCTTATGGATGGTTTGGCATAGTTTATATTATGGTTATATGTTGGTTATATGCATTTTTTATGATGTACTATAGCTATGGATCTCTCGCATGATTTGATAAGTTATTGAATGGTTGATGAATGCAGGGGATAGCAAGTGTTATTGCAACTAGATTGAGAGATAATTCAGACTTCTTCGTGATTTTCATATAAATTTCAGAAGTTTATGATTAGATATGCATTCATGACCTTTAACTTTCATTTTTAGGCCATATATTTGATGAAATGTATATCATCAACTAGGCATGTTCTAGTAAAGATCTTGTTCAAGTTTTGAGTGGCTACCCTTGTCATCACCTTGTTTATGATTCTGGAAAATTACATCTAGTTATGGGAAGTACTTTAGAGGCTAGGCTAAAAAAGTGGCATATATCGCGCGACCGCATGCACTCAAATTGGAATTTTTGGTCATAATTTCATGTAGACAAGCTTATGGGTGTGGTTGGAGCCTCATAACCACATGAACAGTGTGTCAAGGGTGTAGTTGGGGTACTAATTTAGTGAAAAAGAGTTCCAACTTAGGGATTAATCATCTGGGGTGGTTTAAAAGCTTTTGTTTGATATGTAGTCCCTAAGGGATGGTTCTAAGTTGTTTATTAGGTAGCCCCACTTCCAGAACTAGAACTTGGACGTCAAGTCATATCGTAGTGACACTCATCTCATGTTTACCCTATAGATCGTGAAAAAGTGAGTAAATGTGGGAGGAGGTGTTACATAGTCGCATTCGAGCTTCCCAATTCAAACACTTGGATTGGATGGGCTAGATGTGATTTTTATGCATGCATGTAAGTCATATGTGTTTCTACTATGCATGCATTGTAGTGGATATGGTTGTTATGTATATATTTAGTGTCATAATATTGTATCATCATGCATAATGTTGAGATGTTGATGATGGTATGATATATATATATATATATATATATATATATATATATATATATATATATATATATATATCATGCTAACCTATGCTTATTTGTGCAAATGTGATAGCTTCCCTTGGAGCTCATTAAGGTATGATTTTGATTATCTCAATATTTGATTTATTTAACATGGCATGTTGCAGGAGATAGAATATCAGAGATGAAGAGAAAAATGGTTGACTACAGTTAACATAACTCTCTTTACAAGCCCGATGTTAATTCTATTGAATGGGATAGGCCAGTTGAGAAGTAAGAAGAAGAGTACTCTATCGATTTAGTAGATACACTGAGAAATTTCAAGGCATAAATTGGAAGTTGTAAGGCATATAATACAAGGTTGATTGAGGCATAGGAAAGAATTTCTAGAGCTAAGAAAAATAAATCATACATTAATGGAGTCATCCTTCAGAGCCTTTCAGATTTACAGAAGAATTCACAACCGAGGACCAGTAATGGACAGGAGGAAAAGAAAAATGGGGCATATGGTAGCAAGTCTTGATGAGGATACACCTTAGACAAATATTATACAGTCAGAGGTCATAGATATTAGGATACAACCAACATGTGGGATAGCACTCATGGATTTTATTCTAGTTATGTTTCTAAGAGACATCATTGTCATTACTACTAGCATCCTTATAGGAGGAGTGAGAAGTAGTATTTTCTAGAGGATCTCAAGAAATCCAAGCCTCCTAGTTTTGATGGGGATGTGAAGAAATCAAAATATGCAGAAGCATGAATACTTGGGATAAAGAATTTCTTTGAATTGCATGATTATTCAGAGAATATGAAATCCAATATAAAGATATTGAGTCTGAAGGGAAAAGTATATATCTAGTGGGAAGATGTGAAGTGTTTCTGAGGCATCAAGGTAAAGTAACTTAGTTGGCATGAGTTTAAAAAATTCTTCAAGAAGTAGTTTTCTGAGAGATACTATGATGGAAATGATAAGGAATTATATGAGTTAAATATGGGTTCCATGATAGATTTATAGTATACGAATAAGTTTCTCTAGTTTTTGAGGTATATGCGTCATCTTAAGGATGTGAAGACAAAGGTTCAAAGGTTCATAAATGGATTTCCTTTAGCATTTAAATATCATATTTAGTATAATGAGCCTCAATCATTCAATGAAGTCATGAGGAATTTGAAGCATTGTTATGAATATTCGAGGCTCAATTCAAGCCTAAGAAGGATTGGAAAGTGTTAAATTTGGACAACTAGGTCCAAACTCCATATTAAGATGCTCAGATTAAGAGGCTAATATTTTTGTTGGATTCCTCTTTCTGAGAGGTGTAAAATCCATATAAAATATGTCTTAATCCGATGAGCAGAACTTATATTTTGAATTTATTATTTTTAATGAATTATATGTGCAAGGTCGGCCAGTTTTGTAATGTAGGCTCGGATGCCCAACAGATGTGTCACACACCCTCATGATGGATATATATACAGGAAAAGTTGGAGAGATTTTCATCATCATCATCAACTCACATCTTCCTCTCTCATCTAGGAATACGAGCTACCAAGAAGGACGAATTTAATCCACACGTGTGAAGGACGAAGAGGACAAACTGTACGGTCAAGCTGAAGTACGGATTTGCTGCTGCTAGGGATTCGCAGTAACTTTGACCAGCGTTGACTTTGGTCAACGCTTGGTCCAAACAAGCTGAAAATTGGTGGAAGGTTCGATTTATGAAGGCCGTACTACCTGGCACAAAATCGAGGTCAAAGGGTTGACCGTTTTGCTGCTGCGTTGACTTTTAGCTTGCTGCCCCTGCGTTGACTTTTCAGGACAGCGTTGACTTTTGCAGAGTTGACTTGGGTTGACTCATCTACTGTTTGGAGGGTTGTTGTGACACATGCTGGGCTGGCTGACCAAAGGAGACTTTGCTGGTTGAAGCATCCTGTTGACCGCCGAAACGAATACACACATTTTTCCTGTTTCTGATTTGTCTTCTGTAAGATCTACTTATATGTTCTATCTGCATTTTGCTTACCTACTTGTATGATTGCTGAAATAAAAGTGAAATTGCTTCTAGCATAGAACATCTACAAAACTTTACATGGTATCGAAGCTGAGGTGAAGACAAACTCAATCTATAGCAATCATCATCGTGGAAATGGGTTCCACTAGTCTTGAATTCAAGGAGAATGACAAGCTGACCGGAAGTGATGACTTCCATCCCTGGAAGATGATATTAGATCTCAAATTAGAAGATCATGATCTCTTGGATCATGTGAAAGGAAGGATTCAAGAACCTCCATCCAATGCCTCTGCTGCTGTTAGAAACAAGTATAAGAAGGGAGAAATCAAAGCAAAGTTCCTGATCAGGGAATCCATAAATAAGAGTCTGGTTGCCTACATATCTGAACTAGGCACATCCCAGGAGATGTATGACAAATTGATACTTATGTTTCAAGTAAACAATGTGAACCAAGTGCTATTCCTCAAGAACAAGTTGAAGAATATGAAGAAGGGCCGAGATGAGTCTGTTCAAACTTTCTTTCTGAAGTTGACCGAAACCAGGAACAATCTGCTAGCTATTGGGGAGATAATAGCTGATCGTGAGATGGTTCTCACCGCACTTGGAGGACTTCCATATGAATGGCAAGTATTCACAGCTACTATTCTCAACAATAATACCATTCCTAACTTTGATGAGCTTCTGTCAAGATGTATGCAAGAAGAAACAAGGATGAAGGAATTTGATAATGAAAGAAATGCTGCCTATGGTGCTCATTCCCGGAAGAAGAACTCTGGTGGTTCTAAGGACAAAAGAAGGACAAAGACTCAAGAGAAGAAGGGTAAATGTTTCACCTGCCATAGGCCTGGACACTATGCTAGAGAATGCCCCTTCAAGGAGGATTCTCCCGATAGTGACGATAACAACAACAAGCGAAGGAATGGGAATCAAAGAAATGACAAATCCAAAGGAAAGAGGAAGGCTCACTTTGGAGGAAACAATCAACCTTCTAAGAGGTCCAGAAATACCAGGTATGAGGAGTCTAATGTTGTTGATAAAAGAAATGAGTATATTCTGGTATCTGCTCTCTCAGCTGCATCTCTGCCCGACACGAAGGATGTCTGGCTAATTGATAGTGGTGCCTCAAGACATATCACCGGATTCAAGGAAGCACTTTCTGACATGGTTGAAAGGGATACTAATCTAGAAATTATCCTTGGGGATAATGCCACTTATCCTGTAAAAGGGACTGGGACTGTGACCGTCCACTTGTCTCAAGGACAAGTCCTCCGTCTGCAAGATGTACTCTATGTACCTAAATTGAAAAGGAACCTTGTGTCTGTATCTGCCATGGAAGACAAAGGATTCAATGTAACTTTCTCTGATGGAAAGGTACTCATGTGGAAAAAGAGCTTCAAGGAAGCTATCTCAATTGGTTCTAGGGTTGGTACACTCTATCAGGTTGGAGGGAGTCCGTTGGGAGCTATGACTTGTGATACTATCCGACAAACCGAACTATGGCACCGTAGATTTGGAAAGCCCTTCCCGAAGCAAGGAAGGTGTATGTAAGGGCTGTGCTGAAGAATATAACATAACACGGGGACCTTCTTTCCCCTCAAGTGTCACAAAGACATCTGAGATATTGCAACTGGTCCATTCTGATATTTCTGGTATGTTGCCTGTAACATCCCTGGGGGGATGTTCTTACTATATGACATTTACTGATGACTTCTCTCGCAAAACCTGGATTTTTTGAGGAAGCCATCCAGCATCAAGTCTGGAAGGATGCTATGCATGAAGAATATGAGTCTATTATGAAGAATGATGTCTGGGATGTGGTCCCGAGACCGAAGGACAAATCTGTTGTCACCGCTAAATGGCTCTACAAGATCAAACATGGATCTGATGGGAGTGCTGAAAAGTTTAAGGCAAGGTTTGTTGCCCGTGGCTTCTCTCAAAGGGAAGGAATTGACTATGACGATATATTTGCACCTGTGGCACGATATACCACCATCCGATCAATCATAGCCCTTGCTGCTACGCAAGGATGGAGTCTTCATCAGATGGATGTCCAGACCGCTTTTCTGCATGGTGCAATAAAAGAAGAGGTGTATGTGGAACAACCTCTGAGATTTGAAGTTCAAGATCGAGACACTTATGTCTGTAAAAGCCCTCTATGGGTTAAAGCAAGCACCCAGAGCTTGGTACGAAAGGATGGATAGTTACTTGATGAAGCTGGGCTTCACTCGAAGTAATGCTGATCCGAACCTATACTTCAAGGTTGTGAAAGAGAAGCCTCTCATTCTAGTACTATATGTGGATGACCTCTTCCTGACTGGTGATGACCCTTTCATTCATCAATGTGAGAGGGAGCTTGCTGCTGAATTCGAGATGAAGGACCTAGGACTGATGCACTATTTACTAGGCCTGGAGGTCTGGCAGAGACCTGGAGAGATTTTCCTTTCTCAATGAAAATATATTGTGAAGCTTCTGAAAAGATTTGGAATGGTGGACTGTAAGTCCGTGTCGACACCGATGGAACTCAACTTTAAGAAGTTGAGGAGCAACGGTGCTGGGCCCGTCCTACTGAGTATCGTGAACTCATAAGGACCCTGATGTTCTCAATGAACACTTGTTCGAACATATGCTGTGCAGTGAACACTTTGAGTCAACACATGGTTGATCATAACATTCACTGGGTTGGTGCCAAGAAACTCTTGAGATATCTCTGAGGCGCGACAGACCATGGGCTGAGATACACTGTCGGGAGTATGACACTCCGTGGATATACTGATGCCGATTGGGCTGGCAGTGTGGTGGATCGCAAGAGCACATCTGGATGCTACTTCACATGTAGATCTGCTTCGGGCAGGAATCTAAAAGACGGTAGCCTTGAGCACCGCTGAGGCCGAATACATTGTAACATGTATGGCTTGTTGTGAAGTCACTTGGTTGCGAAAGCTCTTCTGTGAGCTGTTCGAGCATGTGCTAGATGCCACCGTTATCCTTTGTGATAACCAGAGGGGGATTCATTTGTCATAGAATCCCAGGTTTCACGATTGATCCAAGCATGTTGATGGCTGGTACCACTTTATCTGGGATATGGTACAGCGAGGCGCCATAAGGCTCGATCATATAGGAATTGATGAGCAGGTCGCGGATATTCTCACAATGCCCTTGGGGAAGGTCATGTTCCTAACCTTCCGTGAGAATCTTGGAATCGTGGAAAGACCCTATGATGTGGGTCCTGTTGGACGATGAGCTCTGGGAGCTCTGGGGGGCTTTGGGGAGAGCTTCTTGGAGCTATGGGCATCCACAAGGCTAGGCTTGCCAACCTTGGTGGTGTGCTTGGACCCCACTGTTGTGATTTTGAGTTGGTTCACCTCTCATTTTCTGTGCCCCGTATGCATCCTACCCATTGAGTTCAGGGCTCATGGGAAGTACCTCTCATTTGGCCAATGAGGTGTGGAAAAGTTAGAGACTATTAGCAAAGACTGATGGACGCATCAGAGATTGCCGTACTCTCTATCTAGGATGGCACGGTCCAACCACTTGATCTGGGATCAAGATTTGTGAGGTCTGGGACCTCTGGACTGACTATGTCAGTCGGGGGATGATGTCTTTGTGACTGACCCACTTCTGTTCTGAAATAAAGAAGCCGGCAAAGCAAGTTTCGGCGGGATGACGCACGATGTTGATTGCACTAATAGATGGAGTTCTCCCTAGTTGAGAGGGAGTGTTAAATTTGGACAACTAGGTCCAAACTCCATATTAAGATGCTCAGATTAAGAGGCTAATATTTTTGTTGGATTCCTCTTTCTAAGAGGTGTAAAATCCATATAAAATATGTCTTAATCCGATGAGCAGAACTTATATTTTGAATTTATTATTTTTAATAAATTATATGTGCAAGGTCGGCCAGTTTTGTAATGTAGGCTCGGATGCACAACAGATGTGTCACACACCCTCATGATGGATATATATACAGGAAAAGTTGGAGAGATTTTCATCATCATCACAACTCACATCTTCCTCTCTCATCTAGGAATACGAGCTACCAAGAAGGACGAATTTAATTCACACGTGTGAAGGACGAAGAGGACAAACTGTACGGTCAAGCTGAAGTACGGATTTGCTGCTGCTAGGGTTTCGCAGTAACTTTGACCAGCGTTGACTTTGGTCAACGCTTGGTCCAAACAAGCTGAAAATTGGTGGAAGGTTCGAGTTATGAAGGCCGTACTACCTGGCACAAAAATCGAGGTCAAAGGGTTGACCGTTTTGCTGCTGCGTTGACTTTTAGCTTGCTGCCCCTGCGTTGACTTTTCAGGACAGCGTTGACTTTTGCAGAGTTGACTTGGGTTGACTCATCTACAGTTTGGAGGGTTGTTGTGACACATGCTGGGCTGGCTGACCAAAGGAGACTTTGCTGGTTGAAGCATCCTGTTGACCGCCGAAACGAATACACACATTTTTCCTGTTTCTGATTTGTCTTCTGTAGGATCTACTTATATGTTCTATCTGCATTTTGCTTACCTACTTGTATGATTGCTGAAATAAAAGTGAAATTGCTTCTAGCATAGAACATCTACAAAACTTTACAGAAAGGTAATGAGAAGATGAAAGGAAAGTGGGCTAAGAAGTGAGGAATACCTCAAGATGTAGGTGACAAGGAGAACGTAGCATCATAAAAGAAGTTCAATGTAGTTGAAAAAGGGCATGGATTTTAGCCCGGGGAGAAGAATAAGGGTGAGGTGGGGCGATGTAGAGCCTTAGTCAAAAAATTGCAAATATTTGGGCAGGGTCCATAGGAGAGAAAAAAAGAGTTGCAATATACTCTTCTCATGGATAATTACCCTTTCTACATGGGCCCACATTATTCAGTATTAGAAGGATCAGTTTCAGTTAATGCAGTCATATATTGGGAGACATTTGAAACATAGAGACATAATTGATTTAATATTTTGGATGCTTCTAAGTTGCAATTGTTGCAGTAGTAACAAAAACAATGAGAGGGAGTGCTAGTTGTGTTACATTACATTCATACAAAGGAGTAACATTGGGTTTGTTCAAAACCCTTTTCTTGCTAAGATGGATTGTTAAATTGCAGCAGTAAAAGGTTCACTTGACTTGTGCTTTATTCAAATTGAGAAATTCAAAATTTTCACATTAGCAGATGACTTAGATTGCACTTATCTAGAGTGACATGGCATTGTCTAAATTCGAATTTTTAGGCTAAAAGTAGAGTTGTGCATTGGTCGATTGCTAAAATCTAGAAATCTAGTGGAGTTGTAGTTAGTTAAACTTAGTTATCTTAGATCTAGTCATGAATAGAGTGAATATGAGTTTAGTTGAGTAGTTGTAATTTTTGTTAACTCACTAATCTCTCAAATAACTAGTCAATTTGCTAAAAATATCCCTAGTCATGCAAGCAGTTTGAAGTTCCTATTTGAGTGGAAGGAAAAGGCATAATTGTATTTATCATTGTATACTAATGAGTGTACAAATCTTGCATGTAGCATGTGTGATAATTTCCTCATGAATTGTGGAAGGAAATAGGAGCTTCCTATTCTTTAGGAGGATGAATTATGCAAGGAAATAGAGGGAAGCTCGACGATTATTTTGGCTAATTTTTGGTAAGAGAAGGAAGAGCAGTAGGTCAGTATTGCAATGCAGGTTGAGCTTCAAGGATTGAATCTTTCATTTTAATTTATCATTGTCTCATCTAATATAATAAAAACGGAGGAGGGTTTTTTCCCAGTTGTGCCCCCCTATAATTTTTTTCTTTTTATAGTTACATGTTATTGCATGTGTTTCTATCATGTGTTTTCCTTTCCATGAAATGATAGAAGAAATTTGTCTTCTGTTTTCAGTTTTAATTCATTAACATTAGAAAATTTCTTTCCATTTCTACATATATCTTCAAGCTCATAAGTTGATAAAATGAAATTAATTTAAATAGCTATTGAAAATACTAATATTAATGAGTTATAGAAGAAATAATCTCATTAAGAACTCATCTGGACTCTCCTAGCCATGACAGGAATATTTTCAAACATGTCACAAACAATGCATCTACAGGTACAAACAGTAGATTTAAACATGGTGGTATCTTAAAAATTTGAGAATATCTAAGAAGCACTTCTCCCCTACATCATAAGCTACAATACAGTCTATTTGACCATAGACACATTGTGCATTCATTTATAGGTAAAAACATAGATAGATCCATACATCATCCCTAATCAAATATATGCTTATAACCACCATAATAATCAATAGATATGCAATGGATCTAATAATAAATAAATAAAATACATAAACCAATACATTTGCATACCGAATACCAGAGGAATGAGTTGTTCAGTACTTAATGTAAAAACCAACTAGAGATGGGACTTCCATGTCTCACCCAACCATAGATTGGTTTATCCAAGTCTCACTTCAACCAATCACCCTCATGCCATATTCCAAGCATCAATGTGAGACTTTACCAAACACATCAATCAACTCCAAACTAGGGCTCTAGAGACCAAACCGTCTCAACCCCAAAACCAGTGATTCCACCTCCCGATTGGACATCACTAACCATCATGGATTGATCTCTATCCAAGTTATTTTAGGGCTCTAGAGTGTTTGTTCAAACTAGGTCTTCCAGGACTAGTAACTCAACCCCAACTGTTATAGGGTTTCCAGATAATTTTTCTAACCAGGGCTTCTAGGACTAGTAACACAACCCACCTAGGTCTTCTAGAGCATTTGTCCAACAAAGGCTTCCAGGACTACTAACTCAACCCATAGTTTTGCATCGGGCTTCAAGAGAATTTGTACAACCAAGGCTTCTAGGAACTAATAACTCAACCCAACAACTGAAGGAATCATGAGAACCAACTAGAAAACCATCAATGGAAATAAACCCACAATACCATGGCTATCCAAATAGAAAGGCTAGGAAAATCCACGTGCATACCCATGCATTCCAAAAATAGCAAGGAAACCATAAATGCAACTCGATAAATGCAATAAAATCCCGCTATATTTGCCAATCACGATGTCCACCTACACCTTCCTACTCTTCCTTTTTCGTCTTTCTCCAAAACCCCAAGTATTCACACTCTCCAAGAGTGGTCCCAAAAACCTCTAAGTATCCAAGAGAATTAGAGAGAGATAATAATGAGAGAGCTCCAAAAATGCACTTACAAAAGGTACGAATTGATCCTCATAAGCCTTTTTATAGAACAAGCCTCTATTTCCTTCATTTTCCATTATCTTCATTCAATTTCCTCCTCACATGCAACCTGTTACCTTTCATTTCCCAATTCTCATAATTTCCATTATTTTCATAAAAAATTGTGCGAAAAATACTTTTAGACTCTTTAATTCCTTAGCCATAGCCTTTTCCAATTTCCTTTTAGCCATAATAATCGAAATGAACACCTAATAGGATTTTTTTTCCAACACTCAGCTTTGAATACATGTCCCATCAACTGTGGTCTTTTATATTTTTTACATGGATTTTTACCAGGGTTGTTACAGAACCCTCCCCCTTGGGGGAACACCGTCCTTAGTGTCCAATGAAACCTACAAACAAACACAATGCTCAAAACAAATCATTCTTCCTATGGAACTTTATAACACATCTCATTGTAGTAATTACAATGACCACTACTAAAACATGACAACCATATCGTTTAATGGAGCTTTATAACATATCTCGTTATGATATTTACAATAACAACCGCAATTTCTTCAACCAAAAAGTAATCATACTATCTATGGAGCTTTATAAATTCAGCTCGATAGAGTATTTAGAATAATATACACATACACACATTTTCTTAGCCAACAAATAAAAGGATACGATGCCCGTATCAACAACAAGGGAATCCAGAGGCTCACACCTCCACCCTCAAGTAATAACAAGATTCAAATCCTTTACAGGAACTCCAGAATCCACTGCCAAAGTCAAAGCTACATCCATTTGCCAACACCACAATTCTACACTATTATCCTCAGAGTGAACAGTTGTCGGCACATTTTTCCAGGGCACTTTCCCAATGTGAATTTCATTCCATATGGAAATGATAATGATGAAACAAAATCCATACCCATCATTCACTTCTCTGCTACACATTCCCTCAGGAAATCCAATCACCCCCTTCCGTGCAGTCACACACCTTCCAAGTTCCACTAGCACCCCCATCCCAGTAATTCCATCCCTTTGCAAGACTTCCTCGCATAAGAAGATACAAAAACCAAGGCATATACATGCCTCAAAACCATCATATCAGTCATAGCATGCTCATGGAAATAAATGGACACTATTGGGTACCATTGTCCCACAATGGCCCTGCTCTTGAAGTGCTTTACCATCATACTGCTGCCTATTTCAATTCCTTTTTTCATTGTTGCTAATGCTTGAAATCAATTTCAAGCACCCAACCAAAAATTTCCGCGCTTCTTGTACCAAGCACATAAAATCCATTATATTCAAAATAAATTGAAATAAATTCACATCATACCTCATTGGTAGCTCGCCAATAAGGTATGTTTGCAATTCTCTTCACTTCTTGTCACCACAAGTCAAACTAGTTGTTTGATCAAATCATCATGTGTAAACATATCACATCCAGTTAGCTCAAAACACAACCATCATAAATAAAAAGCATGAATCGAATAAAATCACCATAAAACATAATCATAAATCACATGTAACCATCATAAGTTAGAATTTTAGATCATATGCATAACAAAACTAAGATAAAATACTAATACTTTTCCTTCATCGGTGCTTACTTCTGCATTTGTTCTTTTTTGTACAAACATCGGATCGGTTGCCACACCCGACAAGCACCCAGTGCCTTTTCTTATCTTCAATCATGTACACATACACATAGTGTACATCATAACACGTACATCCACACAAGTCATACAACACCACATAATACATACACCCACACTGGCATGCCACACATACACCTATACCTGATGTACTATACAACATAGTACATACACCTACACCTGCATGAAATACATACACCTACACCTGGTGTACAATACAACACAATGCCTATACATACAAAGTACAAAAAAATGAATACACATGTTAGAATACCACGACTACACCATGCACATACATATTACCTCATTCCCGAAACACAACATGTACGAGATGCACATAATACCACATTTATACTAGTACCATATAAAAAACGTGTACAAAACACTACTTGCAAAACATATGCACAACATCGCGTGTACATGACAAAGCCTGCACAACGTCTACACAATGCCAAATGTACGTTGCACCACATGTAGAATGTGTACAGAATACCAAATGTACATAACACCACATACACGATATGTACATTACACCACATGTACACAATGCCACGCATACGACATGTACACATACCTTCCTACGCAAAACACCCATGTACAACATGTACACAACACCACATGCACACAACGCCACTTGTATAATCATTTACCTAACACTAAATGTACATAGCACCATATTTACGACACACACACAACACCATATCTACATAGCTCTGCATATTCAACATGTACATATCATCATACGTACACAACACTACATATCCAAAATGTGCACAACACCCTATGCACACAAAACCATATATCCAACACGTGCACAGTACGGTATGTACAAAGCACCATATATCCAACACATACATACCACTATCTATACCCAACACTAGATTTGAAATATATACACCACACCATATATATAAAACATGAATACAACATCATATGTACACAACACTAGATATGTTACATGTACACATCACCATAGGTATAATCATTGAATATACAATATGCGCAACATATACACAACAATAGTACTCCACCTACATAGACCACACACTGACCCCACAAGTAACCTTTCTTCTAGTGTCTTTCCACTATCCATGCTTATCCTAGCATGTCGTAGATCACACTACTTTCACTTCATTGATACACCCCTCAACATTACCTTTCCATAACAAAAACACAGAAATAGGACAAGCATATAAAATAAAATCATATCAACATTATACTGAGCTCATAGATATGTCAAGCCTATTCTGCCACTTGATTCCTTATAGCTAGGAACCTCTTCATACAATTCACCTACAATGAGAAATCATTCCTCCAAAAGAATGATCCCTAGAAACCCTGTCAAATAGTGATGTACACACCTACATAAATACATGCATATATAATCATTAGTCATAAAACAATCATGATCATGTTATATAATGACATACATACACACATACACGCATATGAACATTAGCATTAAACAATCATGATCCATGACAATCTTGTCAAACATCACATACATACATGTATACGTATATAAACTTAAACATAAAAAAGAATTGCTAGATATCATAAGGTCTACGTTAAGAGAACTTCCTTTAGCTATGAACGATATGCAAAATGTTGAGAGCAACATCTCCTAAAATAGCCAAGGAAACTAACACCTTAGGTCAATTCACTTTACTTACTCTATGATTTTACATTTACCCAATGGACTCAACCAGTCCAACTGACTATCATATTCTTACCTTCTACTACTCTTACTCATTAATCAAGCTTCATCTATGTCTTACACTTCCTGTTAGGTTCCATTCATCTCTTATTGAGGTTCTTCAACATTCCCCTTTTCCCAACCAATCCCCAAGACTCTCAAAACATAAAAGGAAAGAAAAAAACAAACAAGAAGAAGACCGTGCGAAACCAAAAGTGATATGACACCACAACATAGTGGCATGATCATGCACTAGATGCAATAAAGACCACAAATCAAGTGCAAAAAAATAAAAAAGACTGAAAGCACACGACTAGTAACAAATACCATGACTCAATCCGCATGGTTCCAAATACTTCCAAATGAAGGCTCAGCGCGAGCCTTCTTTAAGATTTCATGGCATCCTCTTATGCCATGCATCCTCTGTATCATACTTCCATAACAACATAACTGTTAGAGCATAAATAAATATAACCATATACCAGTTACCTTATCTTGTTGTGCTAACCACACTATCCGGTAACTGAACACACATGTTAGACACATGTACCAAAAATATAGAAAACATATCTATCAATTTTAAATCAACTTTTACCAATACTAACAACCATGCCATAATCAAATAATATTAAAAAATCATAATACTAAGACTATCACATACTTATACTCAAGTAAATATCACCTGTCCCAACGCATATGTATTAGTATAACCATCTTAAAACAAGATCATTTCTTCATACAATATGATAAACACATGCTCATATCATGCGATTAGTCAAACATTCAGACACACTATAAACATACCATGTTAGATAAATAAACTAGACAACATAATGGAAACCAAACACTTAGCACCATATAGATAACATAATAAAAAAATCAAGTATCAAGTACACGACATAAACAACTCATACCTTATTGTATTTCAAGGGAGTCTATCTTGTCTGAAAAATCAATATATATTAGCTCGATATGACTTCACAATATATCAGCTCAAACAAAAATAAGATCATGGTATTCATAACAACAACTAACTAACATGTTAACATCATAAACTAATAAACAATTTTCATTCAGGAATAACAATCACAGAGGCACATTTAGTCTATAATAATACAACACAATTTCACAGTTAATTCGACTCTTACCTTGATGTCATAACCCTAACCATATTCCTAGGCCAATATAATTTAGCATGATACAATAAAAAATATATTAATTTTATAACCCTAATCATCAAGTTAACTAACATATAACATCAATAAGTCAACATATAACATGCTCATCAATAACATAGAACATAATGATCATGTTAATAACATGCTTGACTAACCAATGCATGTACTAAGTCAACTAACATCTATCATAACATCAATAGAATGAGAGGTATACACATAACTGTAATTCATATGACTACAGTGATCAACCAAAATTTACCATACATTTAACCATAATAACAATAGAATGACAGACATATAAGTAACCCGAATGCTTATAACAACCATGAATCACATACCTGCATGCCAAGCATGCAAACTTGTATGACGATTTTATCTTGCCTCGAGGTCCATTGTTGCCAATTCACCTTGATGGTATGCATCTCTTGCTCTATCTTAGCCAACAAATTAGCATCATAACATACCAATATCATCATGATGACCTAATTGCATACAATGACCTTATGCACAAAAACCTGATTCAAATCAATGGAAACTTGACCACATGCACCAAGTTCACATGTATAACCAATCATGAATGACCAATTCATGTTCAACATATGACATTGCGCAATAAAGCATACATGGATAACACCGAAGCAT
This sequence comes from Pinus albicaulis, assembly GCA_034641835.2. Classification (NCBI taxonomy): domain Eukaryota; kingdom Viridiplantae; phylum Streptophyta; class Pinopsida; order Pinales; family Pinaceae; genus Pinus; species Pinus albicaulis. The sequence goes on from CM076579.1 coordinate 313,081,193, forward strand.
GGCCAATATGTAACCCTATCATAAGCAAGAATTGCATACACAACATGTAGCAACATGTAAGCAAGTGTCCACGGATAATACATAAGCGTGAAAAACACATGACCAGTCATACACTCATGACAATATGTTGACAACAACACCATCAACTCTTCCATTGCGACACGACTTCCACCATGTCTAAAACAAACTGTATGCGACAATCATATATATACAACAATCATACTACACACACAAGCAACCAACATAAACGCATGATCAGCACACCACCCACTAAGTATGAGAGTTAAACCATGCTCTGATACTAATCTGATACTTCTTTGTACCACCCTCTTCCCACATATACCCACGTAATTGGAAAATTGGGGTAAACATGTGACGAGAAACTAATAATATAAGATTCAACCTCCTAGATGACCTTGAGGAAGTGGAACTGACAGAAACTTGAAAAATAGAACTTACACTACATCAACAACACCTCTATGAGGTAACCAAACCTCCCACACCCCTGATCCCTAAAGGGGGACTTATTTTTAACCCATTTAAGCCTTAGACATGGGCATATAAGGGCAAGCGAGTAGCTAGAAACCTAAAGCCATGGGCATGCCTTGGAAAGGATCTGACCAAGGCCCCAAAAGGTCAATCTTGTGTCTACAACTTCAGGATTCGTGCCACATTTCTAGACATAGAGCCCATGTCACTGCATAGAACTTCCTAAAATTCTAAGAAAGGTTAAATAACATTAAAACTAAGGTACAAAATAAATCACATTATCAAGAACTCATCTGGACTATCCTAGGCATGATAGGAATTTCGTCAAACATGTCACAAACATTGAATCTACAGGGATAAACAAAAGATTTAAACATGGGGGTCCCTTACAAATATGAGAATAGGTAAGAATCATTTCCCCCTACATAATAAGCTACACTACATTCTATTTTACCACAGATACATTGTGCATTCATTTACAGGTAAAAACATAGCTAGAGCAACACATTATCACTAGTCAAATACATGCTTATAACCAACATAATAATGAACATAAATACAATGGATACAACAAAAAATAAATCCATACATAAACCAATACATTTTCATACTGAATAACATAGGAATGATCTCTTCATTACTGAATGTAAAAATGAATCAAATATGTGACTTCCATGTTCCATCCAACCATATATTGGCTAACCCATGTATCACTTCATCCAATCACCCTCATGCCATATTCCAAGCATGAATGTGGAACTTTATCAAGCACATCAATCAACACCAAACAAGGGTTCCACGGACCAAACTATCTCAAACCCAAAACCAGTGATTCCACCTTCGGGTCGAACATAACTAACCATCACAGATTGATCTCTATCCTAGTTGTTCCAGGGCTCTAGAGTGTTTGTTCAAACTAGGGCTTCCAGGACTAGTAACTCAACCCTAACTGTTATAGGGATTCCAGAGCATTTGTCCAACAAGGGCTTCTAGGACTAGTAACTCAACCCAGCTAGGGCTTCCAAAGCATTTTTCCAGCCAAGTCTTCTAGGACTAGTAACTCAACCCAGCTAGGGCTTCCATAGCATTTTTCCAGCCAAGTCTTCTAGGACTAGTAACTCAACCCACAATTGTCTTCCAGGCTTCTAGAGCGTTTATACAACCAAAACATCCAAGAACTAATAACTCAACCCAAGAGCTAAATGAATCATGAGAACCAACTAGAAAATAATCAATGTAAATAAACCCACAATACCATGGCTATCAAAGAAATGGAAAGGCTAGGAAAATACACATGCTTACCCATGCATGCAAAAATTATTGAGGAAGCCATAAATGGAACTCGATACTTGCAATCAAATCCCATTTTAGTTGTTCATCCTGATGTCCACATTTTCCTTCTCTTCCTTTTCCTTTTTCTCCAAATCACCAAGTATCCACTCTCTCCAAGAGTTCTCCAATAAAAATCTAAGTATCCAAGAGTATGAGAGAGAGAGAATAATTAGAGAGCTCTAGAAATGCACTGAAAAAAGGTACCAACTCATCCTTAGAAGCCTTTTTATAGAAGAGGCATCTATTTTCTTCAATTTTCTCCTCACATAAAACATGTGACCTTTCATATCCATTTTCTCCTCATTTCCATTATTTTCATAAATATATGTGAAAAAAATATTTTTTTCTTCTTTAATGCCTTAGCCGTAGACTTTTCCTATTTCCTTTATCCATAATAACTGAAATGAACACCTGCTAGAATTTTTTGCCCAAAATTAAGCTTTGAATACATATACCATCAATCGTGGTCTTATATATTTTTTACATGGATTTTTACCAGGGTTGTTATAGAACCCTCCCCATTGGGGGAACATTGTCCTCAGTGTTCAATGAAACCTACAAACCAACAAACTGCTAAAAAAAAACATACTTCCTAAGGAGATTTATAACATAGCTCATTGCAGTATTTACAATGACCACTGTTGAAACATGAAAAACATATCCTTTGCTAGATCTTTATAACATAGTTCATTATGATATTTACAATAACAACCACATTTGATTCAACAAGAAAATAATCATACTGTCTATGCAGCTTTATAAATCCATCTCGATACAATATTTACAATAATATAAACATATACACATATGCACATTTTCTAAAACAGAAAATAGAAGGATACGATGCCTGTATCAGAAACAAGGGAATCCAGAGGCTCACACCTCCACCCTCAATTAATACTAGGATTCAGATGGATTCAAATCCTTCCCAGGAATTCTAGAATCCACTGCTAAAGTCAAAATGGCATCGAATGTCTATCACTACAATCCTGTGCCATTTTCGTCTCAGTGACCAATTAGAGACTCATTGTTCCAGGGCACATTCCTAATGTGCATATGATTCCATATGGAAATGCTAATGACCAAACCAAATCCATCCCCAGCCTTCCCTTCTCTATTACACAGTCCCTCAAGAAATCTAGTAACCCCCTTCCCTACAGTCACACACCTTCCAAGTTCCACTGGGAGCCCCATGCCAGGAATTCCATCCCTTGGAATTACTTCCTCGCATTGGAAGATACAAAACCCAGGACATACACATGCCTCAAAACCATCATATCGGTCATAGCATGCTCACAAAAATCAATGGACACTATTGGGTATAGTGTCCCACAATGGCCCTGCTCCTGAAGTGCTTTGCGAACATACTGCTACCTCTTTCTATTCTTTTTTTCGTTGCTGCTAATGCGTGAAATAAGTTTCAAGAACCCAACCAGGAATTTCTATGCTTCCTATACCAAGCATATAACTTCAATTAGACTTAAGATAAATTGAAATAAATTCACATTATACCTCATTGGTAGCTAATTATTAAGTTACACTTGCAATTTTGTTCACTTCTTGTCACCATAAGACAAACTAGTTGTTTCATCAAATCATCATGTGAAATTATATCACATCTGGATAACTAAAAAAAAAACCATCATAAATTTAACTCATGAATTGCATGAAATCACTATAAACCATAATCATAAATCGCATGTAACCATCATAAGTTAGAATCGTAGATCATATGCATAACAAAACTATAATAAAATATCGATACTTATCCTTCATCGGTCCTTACTTTTTCCTTTGTTCTTTTTATTCACACATCGGATTGATTTCCACACTCGATAAGAACCCAACGCCTTTGCTTCTCTTCATTCATGTACACATACACATAGTACATCACACCATGTACATCCACACAAGGTGTAAAACAACACACAATACATACACCCACACTAACATGAGACACATACACCTATATCTGATGTACTATACAACATAATACATACACCTACATCGACATGCAACACATAAAGCTACATCCAGTGTACAATACAATACAATTCCTATACATATACATAGTATAAAAAAATTAATACACATGTCATGATACCAAGACTACACCATGCACATACATAGTACCTCATTCTCACAACACAACATGTATGACATGCACCCAATACCGCATGTATACCAATACCATATGCAAAACATATACATAGTACCACCTATACACAACACTACCTGCATAACATATCCATAAAATCATGTGTACATGACATCACCTGCACAACATTTACACAAGGCCAAATTTACATTTCACCACTTGTACAATGTGTACACAATACCAAATGTACACAACACCACATGCACGATATGCACATGACAGTACATGTACACAATGCAACGTGCACGACATGTACACGACACCACCTACACATAGCACCACATGTACAACATGCACACAACACCACATGTACAATCATGTACCCAACACTATATGTACATAGCACCATATGTATGATGCACACACAACACCATATGTACATAGCACTGCATTTTCAACATGTACATAACATCCTATGTACACAACACAACGTATCAAACATGTGCAGAACACGCTATGCACACAACACCAAAAATCCAACATGCGCATAGTACAGTATGTGCACAACGCCACATAACCAACACATGCATAGCACCATCTATACCTAGCATTTCATAAGAAATATATACACCAAACCATATATATAAAACATGCATACAACATCATATGTACAAAACACTACATATGTTGCATGTACACATTGTCATAGGTAAAACCACTGAATATACAACATGCGCAAAATATACACAAAAATAGTACTGCACATACATAGACCACACACTAACCCCACAAGTAACCTTGCTTCTAGTGTCTTTCCAGTATCCATGCTTATCCTAGCATGTCGCAGATCGCACTACTTTCACTTCGCTGATACACCCCTCAGCATTACTCGTCATTAACATAAACATAGGAATAGTACAAGCATATAACATCAAATCATATCCACATTATACTAACCTCATATAACTGTCAAGGCTACTCTTCCACTTGATTCCTCATAGCCAGGAACCTCTTCATACTATTCACCTTCATGAGAAATCATTCCTCCACAAGAATGACCACTGACAACCCTCTCAGACAGTGACATACATACATACATATATATAATCATTAGTCATAAAAAAATCATGATCCTGTTAGACAATGACATACATAATCACATATATGGATATGAACATTAGCATTAAACAATCATGATCCATGATGATCCTACTAAACAGAACACACATACATGTATACATATATACACATCAACATAAAACACAATTGCTAGATATCATAAGGTATAGGTTGAGAGAACTTCATTTATCTATGAACAATATGCACAACTTTGAGAACAACATCTCCCAACACAACCAAGGCATCTAACACCTTATCTCCATTCACCTTACCTACTCTACAATTGTCCATTTACCAAATTGACTCAACCAGTCCAACTAATTGTCATATTCTTACCTTCTATTGTGCTTACTCATGCATCGAAATTCGTCTGTGTCTTACACTCCCTATCAGGTTCCATTTGTCTCTTATTGCACTTCGTCAACTTTTGACTTTTCCCAAAAAATCCCCAACACTCTCAAAACATAAAAGGCAAGAAAAAAAACAAAAAAACAAGACCATGAAAAACCAAAACAAATATGACACCACAATAGAGTGGCATGATCATGCGCTATATGTAATCAAGACCAAAAATCAAGCACAAACAAACAAAAAATACCAAAAGCAAGACTAGCAGCAAACACCATGACTCAATCACCATGGTTCCCAATATTTACAAAGGAAGGCTCAACCCAAGCCTTCTCTAATATTTCATGGCATTCTTTTTTTCCATGCATCCCCTGCATCATACTTGCATAACCACATAACTGCCATCACGTAATAAATATAATAACATACCAGTAACCTTACCTTGTTGTGATAAGCACACTATCATGTAACTCAACACACATGTTAGCCACATGTAGCAAGGATCAAGACAACATATCTACAAATTTGAAATCAACTTTTACCAAGACTAACAAACATGCCATTATCAAATAATAGTCAGAATCATAATATTACAACTATCACCTACTTATAATCAAGTACATATCACCCGTCCCAACACATATGCATTAGTATAACCATATTAAAAAAACATAATTTCTTCATTCAGTCTTATAAACACATACTCATATCATGTGATTCATGAAACGTTCAAACGAACTATAAAAATACCATTTTAGATAAATCAAGTAGATGACATAATGGAAACCAAACACTCAACACCATATAGATAACATAATCAAACAATCAAGCATCAAGTACATGACATAATCAAGTCATACCTTAATGTATCTCATGGCAGGCCATCTTCTCTAGAAAATAAATCTATATTAGCTCGATATGACTTCACAACACATCAACTCAAACAAAAATAAGATCATGGTATTCATAATAGTAAGTAACTAACATGTTAGCATCATAAACTAATAAACAATTGTCATTCATGCATAACAATCTCATAGGCACATTTAGTCTTGATTAATACAAAACAATGTCACAATTAAGTCGACTCATAGCTAGATGTCATAACCCTAACCAACTACCTAGGCCAATCCAACTTAGCGTGACACAATGAAAAATATATTAATGTTACAATCCCAATAATCAAGTTAACTAACATATAACAACAATAACTCAACATATAACATGCTCATAAACAACATATAACATAATAATCAAGTTAATAACATGTGTAAATAACCAATGCATATAAGTATGATCACACTAGTCAACTAACATCTATCATAAAAGAAATAGAACTAGAGGCATACAAATAACCATAATTCATATGACTAAAATGATAAAAAAACATTTTCCATACATTTAACCATAATAATAATAGAATGAAAACATATAATTAACCCTAATTCTTATAACAACCATGAATCACATACCTGCATGCCAAGCATGCAAACTTGTATGATGATATGCTCTTGCCTCAAGGTCCAATGTTGCAGCTTCACCTTGATGGTCTTCATCTATTGCTCTATATTATCCAACACTTTAGAATCATAACATACTAATATCATCATGATGAGCTAAATTCATACAATGACCTTATGCATGACAACCTGACTCAAATCAATGGAAACTTGAGGAAATTCACCCACTTGAAACGTATAACCAACCATGAAGTACCAATGCATGTTCAACATATGATATCACATAAGAAAGCATAGATGGATAACATAGAATCATGACCAATATGTAACCCTAGCATAATCAAGAAATGCATACGCAAGATGTAGCAACATGTAAGCAAGAGGGCACAGACAGTACATAATCCTGAACACCACATAACGAGTCATACACTCATGAAAACGTGCTGACAGCAACACCATCATCACTTCCATGGTGACACCACTCCCTCCATGGAAAAAACAATATGGATGAAACAAGCATATCTATACCACAAGCATACTACACACACATTCAGCCAACATAAAATCATGATGAACACACCACACATCCAGTTAGAGAGTTGAACCATGCTCTGATACCACTTTGTAACACCCTCTTCCCACATCTACCCAAGTAACCAGCTAGCCGAGGTAAACATGTGATGAGATACTACTAATATGAGATTCAACCTCCTAGATGACCTTGGGGATGTGTAACCAACAAAAACCTGACAAACATACCTTACACTGCATCAAAAACACCTCTAGGAGGTAACGAAACTACCCATACCCCTTGAACCCTGAAGGGGGACTAGTTTTTAACCCATTTAGGCCTTAGCTGTAGGCATATAAGGGCAAGGGAGAAAATAGAAACCTATAGACGTAGGCATGCCTTGGTGAGGTTGCAGCCAAGGCCCTGAATGGTCAATTATGTTCCTACAACTCTAGGATTCGTGCCACATTTTTAGCCCCAGAGCCTAGGTCATTGCCTAGAAATTCCTGAAATTTCAGGAGAGGTTAAATAACATTTAAAAAAAGGTACATAAGAAATCAAATTATCATGAACTCATATGGACTATCCTATCCATGACATAAATTTTTTCAAACATGTCACAAACACTGTATCTACATGTATAAACAACATATTTAAACATGTCTTACAAATTTGAGAATATCTATGACGCATTTCTCCCTTACATCACAAGCTACAATACAGTCTGTTTGACCATAGATACATTGTGCATTCATTTATAGGGAAAACGATAGAAAAATCCATATATCATCACTGATAAAATACATGCCTATAACCAACATAATAATGAACATAAATACTATGGATATAACACCAAATAAATCCATACATAAACCAATACATTTGCATACTGAATACGATAGGTATGAGATCTTCATTACTGAATGTAAAAACTAACCTAAGATGGTACTTCCATGTTATTATCTGAGACAAGTCTCACTTCAGCCAATCAACCCCATTCCATATTCCAAGCATGAATGTGGGACTTTATCAAACACATCAATAAACACCAAACTAGGTCTCTAGAGACCAAACTATCTCAAACCCAAAACTAGTGATTCCACCTCCTGGTCAAACATCACTAACCATCACAGATTGATCTCTATCCAAGTTGTTCTATGGATCTAGAGTGCTTGTTACAACCAGGGATTTGAAGGCTAGTAATTCAACCCCAACTATTACAAGGCTTCCAGAGCGTTTTTCCAACTAGTGCTTCCAGAACTAGTAACTCAACCTACCTGGGGCTTCCAAAGAATTTTTCCAGCCAAGGCTTCCAGGACTAGTGACTCAACCCATAGTTTCTCGTCGGGCTTCCAGAGTGTTTGTACAACCAAGGCTCCCATGAAATAATAACTGAATACAAAAGATAAAGAAATCATGAGAACCAACTAGAAAATAATCAATGGAAATAAACCCCCAATACCATGGCTATCTAGAAAATGAAAAGGCTAGGAAAATTCACATGCATACCCATTCATGCCAAAACTAGTGAGGAAATCATACATGGAACTCGATACTTGCAATCAAATCCTAATGTAGTTGTTGATCTTGATGTTCACCTGCATTCCTGCGTTTTCCTACTCGTCCTTTGCCTTCTTTCTCCAAATCACCAAGTATCCATAGTCTCCAAGAGTGCTTCAAGAAAACTCTAATAATCCAAGAGTACGAGAGAGAGATAATGAGAGAGCTCTGAAAATTCACTCACAAAAGGTACCAACTGATCCTCAGAAGCCTTTTTATAGAAGAGGCATCTAATTCCTTCAATTTCCTCCTCTTATGCAACCCGTGACCTTTCATATCCATTTTCTCCTAATTTCCATTATTTTCATAAATAAATGTACCAAAAATACTTTTTGCCTCTTTAATTCCTTAGACATAGCCTTTTCTAATTTCCTTTAGCCATAATAATTGAAATGAACACATTCTAGGATTTTTTCCCCAACATTGATCTTTGAATACGTGTCCCATCAATCATGGTCTTCTATATTTTTTACATTGATTTTTACTAGGGTTGTTACATATGTCTGCTAAGATTACAATAAAAATTGACTCATTCATCATTCAAATTCCTATTGCTCTAAGTCCCAGGTAGGCTTAGAATGACTCAAAACTTTTCCAATGTTTGATTTTCTTTTTCATTTCTTCCAAATTCCATATCCTCGAAACTCCTTCATTCTTGGTTGTGCTCTATTAATGTAACCTCCATATTTCTTCACTTGTTGCCGATGTAATTTTTCTTTGACTTGTCTTGTATTTTTTCTGACAAGAAATATAATAATTTATTATACAAATTATTCTTTAAATATTCTTTCACTCATGGATGGATACCACAATTCTTCATCTTGAAACCGTGTTCTTCACTTTTCTTCTTGTGCTTCATATTCTTCATCTCGTTTCTTCCATATTTCTTGATAGCAGTATTTAACTTATTTTTTACTCCATTACTAAAATATTCATTTAATGATTTCTTCGTCATCTTCAAACACTTCCATGTACTTCCCTTTACGTTCATGATCAGTTACTACTTCGTTTTACTTGTAATCTGCAAACTCAAGATCATCAATAAGCTTACATGTAAAATCATAATCATAATCACTCGCCTTTTCTCGTTCACCATTACATTTAATTATTTTATTCTTGTTGCTATTTTAAAACAATCATCAATTTATTCAATTTACTTCTCAATCCATTCTTCAATGAGCTTCAAATCTGCATCAAACATATCAACAACTTTGTTTTCAACTTCTGCTCCCATGTTATTTTGAGCACTTGAAAAATAATAAACAATGTTAGGAACATCCATTGTGTTCTGCAATGAGATCTTCCTTCGTTGCCTAATATTCAATTGCATTAATGTTATCTTACACTATTATGAGATTAGTGTATATTATCATCAAAAACTCTTGAATCACTTTATCCTCTTCTTGATCATCAACTGCTGCTAGATTGTGCACTGGTTCATGAACCTTCAATTCTTATCAAACATGGCACTTACCATATTTCCACATTAATTCCCTATTTCAAAAATAAACCACAAATATCACCAACATAATACTCATTCATCCTTTGGTGGGATATTATAACATGCATGTGCTCATTAACAATTTAAACTTCACCAAGTTGATGACTTGTTGCTAGATTCACTAATTTACATCTCACTTTGTCGTCATCATCCACATGTGTCTCATCATAGTGGAATTCACCACCCATGTTACAATGGAGTTATTGATATTTTATATGCTCTTTCTCTTCTTCATACATAGAGGCTTTAGCTTCTCTCCCTACAATCTTTGCTGCAACTTCTTCATTCATATGCATGTCTGCATAATCGGTTTCTCTTTTATAGTCTCGACGACTATCATCCACCTTTGATTGGGCTTCTCCAAGCTCTATTATCCTTCCAGGTTCTTGCTCATCTACTGTCATATCTTCAATTGACTTCTCTATTGATTCTTCTATATACTGGGACACTTGTTACTATTGCATGTAATTTTCTTTTGTACAAAATTATGCTTCCATAATCTTCCATGCTTCTTGGAAAGATGTAGATTTTGTTAACTTACACAATTTTTTTTTTCCCAATTCTTATCATATAAAATCCAATACTTAAGCATTTCATACTTCATCATATGGGTTATTAGGCTGATACTCAATTAACTCTTTATATCGAAGAAAATTTTGCATTTTGACAACCTAAAAATCAAATTTTTTACCAGTAAATTTTGGTAGTCATACCATATCAATCATTAGAGGAAATTTCAGCCTAAAATTTCCCATGAAATTTTCACATACATAATATTTAAACCAATGGAAATCATTTAAATTTAAAAATAGGTACATCTAAATATTTTGGAGGGAAAATTTTAAAATCTACTTTTTTAATTGTATTTTTTGTTTATCACTTGATAGGTTTACGAAAATTTCAAGTGTAGACACTCATTGGATGCGGAATTAAATTCCACATCCAATGAGTACCCATTATGCATACTTATGAGAAGACCCATATTGGCGAAAATTTAACATATATTATAAAAACGAGTTCAACACATTTTTTTAATGTATCTTCAATTTTTATCAATGTGGGTCTTCTCATAAGTATGAATAATGGTATTCATTAGATGTGGAATTTAATTCCTCATAAAAACAGTGTCTACACTTGAAATTTGAGTAAACCTATAAGGTGATAAGCCAAAAATATAGTTTAAAAAGTAGTTTTCTTCTTTTCCCTCCAAAATTTATAACTCTTATTTTATTATTTTTCCTTAAGAGTCCACTTTTAGGTTGAAATTTCCTCTAATGCACAATCCTTGCATCCTTGACTTGTTCTCCTCCATCTATTTGTGTTTTAGATTTCTTGGTTGTGGCGAGAACCTTTCAAAAATGGCAACAATAGTTGCCTCTTCTTTTCTATTTCTTCTTTTGATATGATTCAATCGCTCTTTGCGACCCATGAATGTTATATTTCTTTTGTCCTTTTTGTCCTTTCCTTATTTCCTGAGACTTCCTTCCATATCGCCCCCACAAAAAAATTATGATTTTCAATATGTGCCCTCGTAAGGCACAATCTTCACTAGATTCATGTATACAAAGGGTTTTTTCTAAATCTAAAGTGCTGTCATGCTTGAAAAACTAGAAATTTTTTTAAGAATTACATACTTTTGCAAAGCCTTAAACTCTCTTTCCAATAAAAACCCTTTTTGTTTACTTTAATTCTCTGAAAAAAATACTTTAAAAATATCCCACAAGACTCTTTATACCATGCAAATTTTTGAAACCTTTTCTTGCCATGTACTTTTTTAATAAAAAAATTTATTTTTCAAATAACATTTTTAAATATCATTAACGCTTTCAAAGGAGGCCCATTTGAATATATGTTTCAACACTTCAAAAAAAAAATTAAAGCTTTTTAATATTTTTTAAAGCACCCTTTCGAATGAATTTAGAAAAATGTTCGAAAAATTTCCCACACACTATAGTAATACCAATTTCATGGATGGAGTGAGCAGGAAACAAAAAATTAACAGACATAAAATTGCTTTCTTACTTCTTGGATTTCTCAAAAATTCTCAAACTTGAACTTAACTATGATACCAATTTGATGGAAAGACAGAGGATGAAAAATACAATTTATCGAAAAGAAACTTCTATTAATTATTTTTCTCACATTACATATACCAGCGATGACTCTTGGCTCTTATGACCTCATAGTTCTCACAATAACCCATCCACGAGTATCTAAAGCACAAACTTACTAAATATGGAATCATCTTATTTCTAACTAGACTTGGCTCAACTATGGATAACTTGTTCATGCAAACTCACACTAAATTATACATATCCAAATACAGATTGAACTCGAAATAACTCACATTGACTCTTTATGCATTGCATGCATACATTTGTAATTTACTATTTCCAACAATTAAGTAATGTAATTTTAGATCAAAATTGTATTCCAAAATATGCATTTGTAGTGTTATAGTGTATAAAATGTAAAATCATTTTATATATTCTACTCACTTCTTTATGAATGAGTTTATTTATTCTCACACTTGAGAAGCACCATCCCTAAATACACGAAGAGATGTTCCTCATAATCAACTTCTATCAGTCACTCAAACTTTATTAATAACTCTAACATAGTTTTTAAGATTTATAACATTCATGAAGTTTCGTGCTGACAACTTACATGCTCAGCAATAAGAGAAGAATAAATGTTGTAGATCATGAGAACATGACGTTATCTTAAACTGATAAAATGGATGACTCCACTAACAAACTTATGCAAATGATCATCGACGTCATGCCATTAGTATAGAGATTCGAAATATCTTATATTTATGTTTTTCTCCTATTGAATCCCAATTGTTGAGCTTTCCTTTCAGGTCCTCTATGTCCAGCATAGATGGCATTAGAACTTGTAAAAAAAATATTATAAAAAAAATACACAACTGATTCACTGAAAGAATTACGATGAATTCTAGATTAGTTCGAACTTATTGAGTGACTTGTTTATAGATTATGATAGTGTGGAACTTATGTTGATCCCAGATTCCCAGAATATTCCAAGATTAGAAGAGGGTTCTAAAAATTTACTCTTAAATATTTCCAAAATCAACAATTGAACACAAAGATGCCCCTATGCCCCTATAATAATTTTTTCAAAACATATTTTTTCATTGAGTTCAGGAAAAATGAATAATGAGTATTAATAACAGAGTCAAATATACAAATAAAAAATATCATGTTCTTAGATTAACATTCCTCGTACATAAAGCCTTAACCATATTCTTATATTAGCATTCCTTAACCATTAAAAATGAAGTTTGAATCGAAACTAGGAGAAATTATTATGTCAAACATTGAACATATTTTTCCATAGCCCATTTCTTAACCTTCCTTAAAAAAATGTATATAAATTGCAAAATATATTAAACTATTCTACAAGAAACCCAAAAACCTAATTCTATTGCCAAATGAAATAATTAAAGAAACCCATAATCACTAGAATTACAAAAATTGCCTCATTTTAATAGAGAAAAACCACTTTCAAAGAAAAATGAATCTAAATTAATTGTGTTAAATGATCCTATATTAATCAGAAAAACTGATAATAATAATAGAAAGATAAAATAATGAGAACAGTAATGCATTACTCACTTACTGATGCTAAATTACCAAAAGAAAAACTAACACTTATAAGAAAACAAAAAGTTAAAAACCATATAACTATTAGTTAAGTGAAATGGCTCTCCAGGTGAGAACCTGGAGAGTGTACACACTCATACACACTCAAACTATTGAGTCTGATGAGCCTTAATTATATAGGCTTTCACACTAATGGGATGGTTTCATCCACTCCCTGGATATTAGGATATGAGATCTAAGATTAGAATCTCAATCCTATCCTCATCACAACAACCTTCTAAGTCTAGGTTTCTCCATTACTTCCAACACTCCCCTTTAATGGAGAAAAGGTACTGAATAATAACATACACCTTCTGGTCTCAGTCTCAACTAGGCTTACAATAAAAAAAAAACATGAAAAACTTGGTAACAGAGGTTTTCATTTTGGTATTTATGCTCATGACTCAATACTTGTTCATTTCAAGGTGGGGCTTCTTCTTCACTTTCCTCGCGGTGAGGTAGTGATGTATTTTCACCTCATTTCATCCCCAATGATGGAAAACTTGAATTCTTATTCTCACCGTTCTAAATATTATGACATGCTTAATAGGAGAATGTTTTCTCTCACTATTTCTGATGTCACGCATGTGAACTTTCGCAAATTTTTCTTCAACATTTATGGATGCAACGTCTATGTTGATTTCATAAAGACATGGTGTTTCAATCCATGCTTCATGAAACTTTAATTCCTCTTCAATCTTCATTGTTTCTTCCTTGTTGCTGTTAACATCTGCACACACAGAAATATTCATGAGATCATCACATTTTAAATTCTCTCCAACTCTGTCTTTTTCTTCCATGTCTTCGCAATCAACTTCATGTGGCTCGTCAAATTGATCTTCAACACTTTGTTCCTCTTTACATCCTTCCTGAAGATCAACTCGTGACTCTTCAATATTTGGATCTTCCACAACAGATTGTGTCTCTTGTTTCTCGTGGTCATCAACAGAACCACATTGTTTTTCTAAAAAAATGCTACCCATGCTACCCAAGCTAACGCCTCCAAATGTCCACATGAGAAAATAATCATCATCATTAAAATCAAACATATCTAAAAATATAGACATGTTAAAATTCCAGCTTATCTAGTTTTGTATTTCTTCCAGATTTCGACTCCACTCGATCCTCTAACGAGCTCCAACAACCCCATTAACACAAAGGCGAGAAACCTCCCTTTGGTAGCTCTTCAACAGTAGAACCTTGTAGAATGTGGCTTCTATGCCACGTAGGTCTCAGTGCCCTTGGATCTTGCGATGAGCAACAAATGACCTCTCAACAAGCTGGAAATGCTATCAATGTCTAATTTGGATGCATGTAATTAAAAATTTCTCATATAACAGATATTTCTGAAAGAACGTAGCAAATCAATTAATCACCTCAGGCACTCGGATCTCCCCCACTCTGCTACTACTTCCACTGCTGAGTCTCAAACAACCTTATGCAGCCCAAACAACCTTACGCAATAGGCTCAACACGAGAACGTTGCCCAAACAAAATAAAAAACCCACTGTGATCCACACACCTGCTCATGTAAAAACTGATATGCTCGGAAAAATCCTTTACATAAAATAAGAGCACTCTTTAATTGAAATCCCTTTTTGAAATTTTTTTCAAAAAACACTTTTTAAGAACTTTATTAAAAATCTCTACTCATGAAAAGAATCATGAAAAATATCCACTCACAAAGAGGAACCATTAAAAAACAATTCCCAATTCATGTGCTTTTGGAAAAGTGCATATATTAAAAAATTCCTTTTGAAGTGAAGTGTTTCACGAGTGGATGTTTCACGTAAGGAAAGATTCTTCTTAATCCATTTGAACTTGCTTTACTTATCACTCATAGAAAATTTAAAAAAAAATGAAACTTCGCAACCCTTTGAAACTTTAATACAAGTTGATTAACATGGCCAATGTGACATACGACGGCATGTTAATGCTTTGTTGAATCCACTCTCCCGCATGTTCGATCCACGCTCACCGTACCAACTGCAGCAAATTCTGGAAAACGGCTCATACGTAGATGAAGTGTAGGGGCAACACTCGCTAGACAGCAACTGCGCAATCGAGAGGTAGGTAGCACTCAACACAGTCCTACAAGGCGTGTAGTCTATTCATAGCTCAACACAGGTGGGCGGATCCGCATGTTGATCTTTTACTCAGCTCACAAAACTCACACAGGCCTCTGATCCTGCTCTGATACCAAGATGAAATCTTAGATACACACTATATTACATTAATCAAATAATGTTACATATATACGTGAGGTATAGTCTTAAGATAGGGAAGCTATCTTGGACACACAATAAGTTGGTTAAGGGAATATCTCAACCACACCCCAAACTAGGAACTTAGTTTTAGCTAACCCTATGGAAAAGGAACAGACTCTATACATAGAGAGAATCACAACTGAAGACAAGTAGGAATTACACATTTCAACACACCCCCTTAATGACTACTTGTCTCAATATCCATCTGCAAAATCTACATCTGGTCCTGTTTGGTAATTACACTGGTTTTGTTTGGTAATTACACTTTGTATCTTGTTCATGTTATTGTTGATGTCCAAATAAAGGAACAAATATCTACCAAAATGCATGGGTTCCCAACCACTGCAACCGCCAGTCTACTAGGAAGTACTTCACATACATAGTTCATCCAACCTCTCGATTAACTCCCCCTTTATATAAACTTTCACCTTCTGGAGTCTAAAACCAATACGGCCCACCCTAGTGTATCCATCCCGCATGAAACACTCTTCTAGGGTGTTAAAACTCTCCGACAGAGGGAACATATAATAAAGGGGTATGCATGCCTCTCTGGGTCTTACAGCACGTACAAACAATAAATGACATGTAGATTTGCTCTAATTACAAACTGTGACTCATAATCTACCATGGTCATGAGTCTATTCTACAAACATAAACAAACTTTGACTACATCATTAATATTCTAGAACACACCACTTCTTTGGCTTTGTACTTTGAGTCTTTGGCATCTTCATTTTTTACTTTGGCATGCTGGTCTGCAAAGTCTATTTTTGGTCAAACATAAGAAAATGATATGTCAACGTCCATATAAAGGAGAAACCATCCACTAGAATGCATGGGTAGCAACCGCTGCAACTGTTGGTCTCGTAGGATGTCCTTCGCATACATGATTTTGTCAACCATTATCACTTCATACATGTACCTGTATCTATAGATCTCCCTCCAACGTGGGTTTTATCGGATGACCCGTAACCATGTTAAAAAAAAAATGTTTGAATGGATTAATATAAATCCCACTGGTCAGCTCTACAAAAGAGAGTTTGGCTTCTGCAAAACGCTCTTCCTTCATCGGTGAACTCTCACTAGTAGTATATCTGCCTTAGATCTCTTTGGCAAAATTTTTACTAGATCCCTTCATCGGAGACCTTTCACCAGATTTCTTCATCGACGACCTTGCACCGGATTTCTTCATCAGTTGGAAAACACTGGCACAGACCTGTTTCCAATCCACTTCACTATTACACGTGGTTTCTGGCTGACCAAAAACCAACACTGCAAAATGGTTTCTGGCTGACCACGAACCTGTTAATTACAAAGTGGTTTTGAGATTACCATGAAATTTACGGGGATATACATGCCTTACAATGCTTACAACACAACTCCAACTCTTGGAGTTATCAGGTACATACTATACAAAGACCACTACAAAAAACATCCTAGACTTTCTTACAATTAGAATGTGTGACTCATAATACAACATGCTATTGAGTCTATTCCAAGAAACCCACACAAAACAAACTTTCACAAACTTGATTGTCCATCATCCTATGCGCTTGCCATACCATTCATATGCTAGAGCTTTCTCGCTAGAATATTTCTATCATAGATTTTGTACTTTTGAATTTTGGATATACTAGTCTTGAATCTCCATGTTATACCTGTCATTAGTTAGAGTTGGGAATTCTAACAAAATGACTTCATATTGAGGTCGCCAATCTCAATATGTATACAAGATTTCAACACATATTCCCTTCAAAACAATATGAAAACACATTCCAAAATCGAAATATTACTGTGATTTTTTTTGCATTAGGACAAAAGCACCAACCATAGCTACAGTATATTAATTGCACAATCATTCAACCTGGGTCCAAATCTCCCTTCTCCGACATGGCAGCATTGCCATCAAATTCACTGTGCTGACAGCATATTGAAACCAACATTTAAGGACCCGGCCCTTCTCAGTGGCCTCATCCACCCTCTCACCATAAAACAACTGAACACTCCAAATGTCAATGCTTAATCATAAGAAAACATCCGTTGTGCATATCAATACTTTCGATCTGCACCAGCACTTTCGTTGCAATTGACAAATCGCACTCCCTATCTCAGATCAGGTCAGTCCACCTACGCCAACTCAACCCTCCTCATGGAGTTGGCTGCTGATTCTGCACGTTGTTGCTGGCACTGCTTATGCAGTCACCATCTCTCCAAAAAAGCGAGATTATAGATAGCTCAGCTCTTGGGAAGCTGTAGCACTATAGGCAGCTCATCTCATCGTCTCCGGTGTTCAGGAAACCATGGCCCAATCCACCTGTAGACATCAACCACCACGCTACGCCACCTCAATTCATCAAAAATCAACAATAATTAGAGGAAGGCACGATTTAGTCCCCTCTCAGCATGCAGCCCTTCAACACGTTGGTTCGGTTCTTTGACCTCTGCAAAAAATAGATTCTGAGAAAAAAATAGGATAATATGGAAAGGAGTCGATAGGAATGACTACACCTCCTTCCTATAAAAGTTGCGCCATTAGTTATAAAACAAAAAAATACGCAGCCATAAGCAACCCTCAACTTAGGAAGCCAGCATGGATCCTCCTCCATTGGAGCAGATTCAGACTGTGAAACCAGGATGGTAGCATTGGAAAGTGAAAGTGCAAGTGTAAATGTATGTGGCAGAAGGCAGAAACGGCAGCGTTCCTGCCAAGTCAAAAATGTTTGGTATCTCCACACCATGAATCCTCCATAATGCTATAGTTTTAGATTGAGTCTCCTTCGACCGTGTCAAGGTATGCACAATAATACATGTGCACTTCTCCCGTTGGCCTTCAAATGGAGATGCAGACACCTCGTGTTGGTTCACCACTTTATCTTTACCCAAGATCAGATGCACTTTTGAGATGACTCCCACATAGCTCTTGCCACAACTCAACAACCAATAGATCCAACAAATCCAACGAACCAGACCAGTGCTTGTTGTCGAACCACACTAGATCTCTCCATGCACAGATCAGATCACCAATTGGAAGCCACACCAATCACTTATTAGTCGACTCTTCACGTTGGTTCACTTCTTGTGCCACATTAGTTTTCTAATTGACATGGAAACACAAATCAATACATGACCTCCAATTTTTCTCGAGCAAATTCCAATGATACTTTCCAAATCAGTAGCCTTCAATTTTGTAGAGCATATTGACCCTCACAGATGACAGGGTAAATTATAAGAGCTCGAGCAAGCTTGCGCTAAGTTTCAGGTCACTTCTCTGACCTAGCATGAATAGAAGCTTCTTCTTTGGAAAGATGTTGCAATCTCTTCTCAAAATCCTCATTGCTACTCCTAAAATATTCCATTCCAAATGCGAGAGAGAATGCTATTTCGGGGTTGTGATTTTAAAGTGTTTGTAGCTAGCACTGGTTGTGTGCTCTTGGTAGCAACATTCTCTACCTCAGAACCGGGGTAAAATTCTGCACCAAAGAAGCTCGCGAGCCTTGTCTCATAGTTCTGCGTAGTTTATGTCGAGAAAAGGATTAGAGTCCCCATGACCGCTAAAATTGTAGAGACACCGATTGAATGTATCGCAATGAGCCACTCCTAACCTCACGCAGTCATTCTTCAGGATGCTAACCTCACGAAGTCATATGATTCTAGACGATCGGCTCCAGCGATAGCTCTTACACCCATGGATCTTCCACTGCGCAGCATGAATGGAGCATGCAGCAATCGATCATTTTCGCCTTTCTACCTAGTACGGATTAGATGTGACACCCAGTTTCAGATCTGCAGTGACCAGGTCAGAGAAAATGGCTTCAACCCCAGTAGAGACTGATCAGATCAACTGAATCCTTGAAGGATCCTATCATCACACAGGCATCGAAGAAAAGGGTGTACATGTTCCTCCACATCACTGTCGCTGCTCACCATTACTTACGGTATCACGACTCTTCATAGCTATCACAGCAACGATCCATGTCACTTGCAGATGCAAAAATACCAATAGTAGATTCAACAGACTCGTCTCAAGACTCAACCGAGACTCCTGATTTTCACAAAAGGATCTGGTCATACCCAAGTGATGAAATATTTTGGAAATAGAGGATACGAAGTTATGTGATGGGTGCTTTGGACCAAGGGGCATGGACTGGACCGATCAAGGATCTGCTGCGAGCAGCTGAGCGGTTTACCACAACCACTAGTCTTCCGCATCTATGACCTACACCGATTCTATGATACACGAATAGCAAATCTGAGCGCTGCTCTTGCTCATTCAAGTCTCTATTACTCCTCACGTAGATGGGATTCATGAAGCAGGATGCTTCAAATCGGTTGCAACAACGAATTCTCACGTAGAGAGAGACTTTAGTCTAAATCAGCAAATCTCCACTTCCGAGAGGATTCAATCTAAATCTTTCCACAACTTTGAATGGACCAATGCCAGAAGCGTGTGGAATTTAATTAGTTAGTGCAGGATCTGAGGAGTCTCTGTGTTCCTCCTCCTCAGCAAATCCTCAGTTAGGCAGCGAACAATAGAAAGTGCAACACAAGGCTATCCACCATTTCAAAGTTCTTCTCCCACACCACAAGCGAGCTCGTCCACCACACTGCAAAACTCACAACCCAGGCTTTTGATGTTTCCTTATCTACAGCTCAACGTAGTCCTTAAAGACTCAACAAATCCCTCAACTTTGCAGGTTCAAGGTTCAATGCAATAGTTTAAAGGCTCCACACAACACTCACTGTTGAAGCATGCCATTTCTTTATATAATAACGGACAAACCAAACTAAAACAATCGAAATATATTCTCTTATTTCCCTCAGCCCAGAAGGGGCCGAGGTTCAGGCCCTTATGGGCTCTGATACCAAGATAAAAACCATATAACTATTAATTAAGTGAAATGGCTCTGTAGGTGAGAACCTAGAGAGTGTACACACTCATACACACTCAGACTATTTAGTCAGATGAGCATTAATTATATGGGTTTTCACACTAACGAGATGGTTTAAACCACTCCCTGGATATTAGGAAATGAGATCTAAGATTATAATATCAATCCTATCCTCATCACAACAACCTTCTAAGTCTAGGTTTCTCCATTACTTCCAACACAAAACGATTTAAAAAACAAAACATTTACATGACTAACTACAAATACAAAATATCCTTTTCTACATATGACACAACAAAGAATAGTAAATTGATTTACTAAAAAAATTCTAGATTATCAATTTTCAGGGCACCAATACCCATCCTTAGTGGTAAACACCTCCTAATAACATTCATATTCATAGGGATCCCCTATAAATGTTGAGCATGGTAGTTTTATGCCAGGTTCATGGTATATGAGCTAAGAAACATCATATAGGGCTTAAGGGAAACCTTGTTTTCATCCTTAACCATTTTCAAAGTTATAATATTACTTTATAGTATGAAATACCTCCTAAAAATACTAAAATTCCATCAAAATCCAATATCTCCTATTTAGTTTATATGTGATGGTTCAATGCCTTGTTTACAATACTTGTTAAAAAAATACCTTTTTAAAGACTTAAGTTAATTGCTTTCACCTCTCAACCATTTTCAAAGCCTTTAGACCCACCTTGATCTAGGTGGATATCGGTGGCCACCCACCTAATCCATTTGGACCCACACCATCAATTCTTGCAGCTTTTCACATTCAGCACCACTTAATATTTTTAGCAGGTTTTCGGGTCCTGCACTCCCGAAGCTGTTTTGGGGCCTTAATGATCCAGGTGGATATTGGTGCCCACCCACCTATTCCATTTGAACCCCCACCATCAGTTCGTTTAGTTTTTAAGTTGTAGCACAACTTACTATTTTTAGCAGTTTTTTGGGTCCTGAACTTTTGGAGCTGTTTTGAGGCCCTAAACGATGTTTTTTAGGAAAAAGGGGATCAACATTGGTCATATACCTATGTTTCTCACTCAAAAGTTGTATTCCTCGGATAGATATTTCTAACGAGCTATTGAGCGTGTCAAATGGAGATCGGATGCCAAAGTTACGTCCCTAGGAAGTTGAACCACCAACTTACCCAAACGAGGCCCATAGTTTTGGCGCTTCATTTCCTAGGGTTTGGTTTTTGGACGTTTAGAGTTCTCCATTGTTTCTCAATAATAAATAGGCCCACAAGCCCCATTGTAACACAATTCAGAGGTCTACAGCCACCACATCTCTTCTCATAGATTCGCTACCAGCACCCTAACTATTTTATTTCCATTATGTCTGTAAGCATATTTATGTTATTTGATATTAATGAAATGACGCATTATTTCCACTGCATCTCTATGTTTATGGTTATTTCTGCATTCTGTTGTGTTCCTGCATAAATCCGGATCAGTGGTATCAGAGCGGTCTGCTCTTTCTTTGTTTTTCTTTGCATTTCCCCAACGCGGTCAGGGTATAAGGAGCTAGGGCTCGATCTGGTTGAACCCTTGCAAGATCAGCCTCGCAAACCCCGACGACCTCCCATGGCGGAAGAAAAGAAAGATGAGGGAGCAGGAGATCCTATCAAAATATTGCTTGAGGAATCCCTTGAGAAAAAAAGGAATGCGATGATGGATAACTTTGCTCAGATCCTTCAACGACTGCCCACCTACGGCGCATCTACATCCAACAGCCACTCTGGAGGCGCCACTCCCTTCAAGGTACAGGTAAACTTTGATATTCATGTATTTGAAGGCCAAATAGATGCAGACGACGTAGATAGATGGTTGAATTTGCTAGAAGGGTATTTCTCAGTCCATGATTTCTCTGACCGAGAAAAGATTATTTTTGCACTCCTCAAAGCCGCCCCCCATGTCAAAGAATGGTGGGAAACTTACCGTGAGCAAGAGGACGAAGGCGAACCCTCTCTGTTCTCGGCCATACCCACTTGGAATTCGTTCCTAGACGGCATCAAGGAACAATATTACGCCGTGGGGAGCTATGAGGACAAATACATCCAATGGACCACACTGCGGCAACAAAGGGATCAAGATGTGCACGAACTGACGAATCTGTTCCATACCCTGCGCACAAAGTTGGGTATTAAAGATTCAGAGAAAAATTTGGTGCTCAAGTACCGCGGCTATCTACATAAACACATTCAGGAGGAAATGCAGTTCCTCGACATTACATCGCTTGGCACAACATATCGCTATGCCGCCAAGATTGAGCAGAAATTTAAGCAGAAGAAGCGAGACTTTGGATCTGTGAATCCGAAAGGTGTCCCTGAACCGAAGAACAAGGGGCAAGGCCAAAGTGGTGTGACTCAGAACAACACCACAAATCAAAAGAAGGACACAGGGAAGTGGGTGAATTTCATAACAGCCCCACTCACAGCACAAACGAGTGTCGAGCCAAACAGTCATTGGTGGCCGAACTAAAGGCACCCAAATCAGATGCATTTTCTGATCCTGATTTAGAACCAGAAAAAGGCAATGAAAAAGGGAATCAGATAATTGATGCGGATCCCAGTGCCATTGTTGCCACCACCAAGATCTAGAGGGAGGGCCCTGAGGATCCAGAGGAGGGGGGGCGCCTCTTCCATTCGCAAATGTGGGTGAAGGGTTCTCTCATGCAATTTCTTGTTGATAGCGGAAGCCAAAAGAACATCATTTCAGCAGAGGTCATGAAGCAGCTCGGCCTACCAACCATAGCACACCCGCAGTCATATACCATCGGGTGGCTTCACCCTGGGGAGAGATATTCGCATCCGCCAACAGTGTTGCCTTCCGTACAGCATCAAGCCATTCAAGGATGAGGTATTATGTGATATTGCTCCTCTTGATGTAGCTGATGTATTATTGGGCCAACCATACTTGTGGAGGCGACATGCTATGTATGAGTCTAGTCCTCGTGTTGTTATTATTACTTTGGGAAATAACTTGTACAGGATACCGGAGGTAGTACCACCTCCTGTCATCTCTTTGACTACTGGAAAACAACGCAGTAAGATTGTTTCCCAAACCAGGAAATTCATTTTTCTTACAACTCACTCACAAGTAAAAAAGAATATTGTGGCCACAACCTCGAAACAGGGCTCCCCTACACAGCTGCAGCAGATGGACAAATTCATGGATGAATACGAGGACATTTTCTCCTCACTCACAGAGGTTCCTCTACACTATCAGGAAAAGAATTCCATTGGTTTGACCCCCAACACACTCCCACATGATGTTGCCATACCTCCTGCAGATAGACATACATAATCCACACATGAACTGTCTGAAGCTGATAAAGAAACCAAATTTACTAAACGCACCAGCATGTCTGCCCACAGGTCCATGATACCCAGTTCAGCAGAATTTGCTTCATCTCAGGGAGGATCTCAACGCAATGGGGACCATTGCTTCCTAAGGAGGGAGGAATGATCCAGGTGGATATCGGTGGCCACCCACCTAATCCATTTGGACCCACACCATCAATTCTTGCAGCTTTTCACATTCAGCACCACTTACTATTTTTAGCAGGTTTTCGGGTCCTGCAATTCCGGAGCCGTTTTGGGGCCTTAATGATCCAGGTGGATATTGGTGGCCACCCACCTATTCCATTTGAACCTCCACCATCAGTTCATTCAGTTTTTAAGTTGCAGCACAACTTACTATTTTTAGCAGTTTTTTGGGTCCTAAACTTCCAGAGTTGTTTTGAGGCCCTAAACGATGTTTTTTGGGAAAACGGGGATCAACATGGGGCATAGACTGATGTTTCTCACTCAAAAGTTGTAGTCCTTGGATAGATATTTCTAACAAGCTATTGAGTGTATCAAACGGAGATCGGATGGCAAAGTTACGTCCCCGGGAAGTTGAACCACCAACTTACCCAAACGGGGCCCATAGTTTTGGTGCTTCATCTCCTAGGGTTTGGTTTTTGGACGTTTAGAGTTCTCCATTGTTTCTAAATAATAAATAGGCCCTCTAGCCTCATTGTAATACAGTTCAGAGGTCTGTAGCCACCACATCTCTTCTCAGAGATTCGCTACCAGTACCCTAGCTATTTTATTTCCATTATGTCTGTAAGCATATTTATTTTATTTGATATTAATGAAATGACACATTATTTCCGTTGCATCTCTATGTTTATGGTTATTTCTGTATTCTGTTGCGTTCCTGCATAAATCCGGATCACACCTAAAAATCACTTAAAGACCAAAATCACTTAAAGACCATATGTGACAATTATAAACCTAATTTAATGTCCTATCTTAATATAAATGATAATTCATAGTATTTGAACGTAAAAGTTGATAAAGAATCCATATATTATAATTAATATAAAATACATTTTTTTATGAACTCATCAACATTATGTGCTATGATTGGCATTTCAAAGAACAAGAATTATAATAACATTAAATTAAGAAATGTTTTAATCATCATATTGGCAATCACTTACACAAATTAGTGGAAAAAACTTTGTTAATAGGATTCATAATCAAAAGTAATAGTTGAATATTTAATTTGCTTAAATACAATTAGAAAAGATGAGAGTACAAGATGGGTGAAGAAATACTCTTAATAAAAAAGTATATGGATAATTTTAATAATCGGGATGAAGTTTTTAGAGATGAAAGTCAAAACTCATAGGTTTATAAAATAGTTAACTTTAATAGACATTGAAAAATACTAGCAATAATGAGAAGTTGAGTCTACTAGGGAGCTTGAACATGGAAATGATGGATGGAGTACTAATATGATTTAATTAGTATGTTCACCTATTGCCTAGACCACATCAATAAATTAGGTACTTGATGTATTATGGACATCCATCTATCGGTTATATAGAAACATTAACTTATTTATATTTGTATGTTAAATATTGCATTTTTATTATAATGTTATATGTGAATTAAAATATATTTAATTTTTTTAAGGGTACTCCCACATATTTTCGTCTTTCGTCTGATAGAAGTACTCCCACAATAGAAGTTTTTATCTCATTGTCATTGTTGTTGAGGGTACGTTTAACAATATGATTATAGAATAAACGAAAGTTTTAACGACGGGATTTAGTGGTGGGTCCGAAAGAAAGAAAAAACGAACACTCTTTCTATAAAAGTTTGCACGGAGTCTTCAATATGGAGTATAGTGTTTTTTGTGAATCTGATTGTGTAAGAGATATTAACTTTTTAGAGTGTATCATGTCAATTACATATTTCTATATATTCCTTGGAATAAATAATTGACTTGCATATTTGTATATATTCTATACAATAAAAATTTACTTTTATTCTTTACAATAAAGTTAATTATTCATTTTGCTCCTTATTCATTCGATGCCTACGATTTACATAAACTCAGTTTCTCTCTAACCTACAATGAGATACCATCTCTAATCTTGGTATACATGCTCACTGTGGTTCAAACGAATTGCCGAAGGAATAAAACGCTTGAAAAACGGAGTCCAGTAGGAAAGATACTTTAAGAGACTGTATCTTTAAAAAAAAATCTTTTGCGCCATTGTCGTGTATAAAATGTACAACATTGATATATATATATATATATATATATATATATATATATATATACTCTACCAACTTTCTCATACATGAGTTTATTTATTCCGGTATGAAGAGACATCTTTGATCATCAGCATATATCATTCACTCCACATTTCATTAACAACTTTAACCTGCTTTTTACAATTTATAGCACACGTAATTGTTGAAATTTTTGTAATGTTCCAAACACAGAGAGAAAACAAAAATCTCTTCTTCTAACACACATAAATCATTTAACAAGATTGACAGAAGTGGCACAAAAAAAAGTAATTCATTAAAACATAAACTATGTTACACAGATAAGATTCTTTCTTGAGAACTGCAAATGTTTCTGTTTCAAAAAAAGAATTCAACTGCTGCTCACACAGTGTTTTTCTTCATACTCTGTATTTTAAAAAAAACACAGCAATATCACTGCTCTCTATTTTTTTTAATTCACAATACAATTTCTGCTTTTTGGCATTTTTATTACACTGTTTTTTTTTAAAAAGAGAGACACAATCACTACCCTTTGTTTTTGCCTTCGGGCATTCTCTGCATTACAATTCACATTGTCCTTAAAAAAGAGATACTACACGCTGTTATTATATATATATATATATATTATAAACATAGAATGTCTATAATATATATATTATAAATCTTATATGTATTCCTAAGTTCAAAACTTAAACTTTATCAAAACTTATGTTTCCACATTAAAACAAATGCAACATTAACCTAAAGTCTTCAAATCTAAAACATTAATACAAAATGCTTTTCGCGGATCTCAAGTAATGAGTCAAAACTCCTTTTCATAAATCATCGCATCTAATTTGCCCCAGGCTGATTGGGCCTCAAGTCATCCGATCAAATTTTTATTGGCTGCTGGTGGAGCTCGTGACGGATTTCAAACAATCTTCAAATGGATTTTACAAAGCCTTATTGCATTGCAATCCATATGACTTGATCTGCGGGCGGTTCGGGTGATGAACTTAATATCTTGTGCATACGATATGCGATATCAGAAATATCGCATCGTAAATGAAATAACGAGACTTGTGATGGTGCGGAAATGTAATGTGATATGTGAAACTGCGATGTGTGTTCTGCGTTCTATGGTTGGTGGTTGTTAATGGTGGTTGGTGCTGCGGTTTAAATAGAGGGATGGTGACATGGTTATTACTGCAGAAATTCATGGCTACGGTCTTAAAAAAAATATGGTTTTGTAGGTGTATTCAAGGTGAGGTTTCAATGCACGAGGGCGTGTGGACAAAACACATACAAAAGAAAAAGTTGCAAAGTCCTTCTGTCCTTTGGTTTTGCGTCATTTGCAATTAGATTTAAAATTCAACATTCCCCCTTAAATTCAACTTCTACATTCTCTTGCATACCTAAACATTTTCTCAAATAATTAAAACTTTTATGCTTCAATGGTTTTGTCAAAATTTCAGCGTACTGCTCCTCTGTTCTGCAATGTTGCAAAAAAATTTCACCATTGTTCACTAGCTCCCTGATGTAGAGATACTTGGCATCAATGTGTTTAATTCTCTTGTGAAACACTGAATTCTTTGATAAAGTTATAATTGAGCTATTATCAAAATAAATTGTTGTGCCTTTTACCTGTTCATGACACAAACTCCTCAACATTCTCCTCATCCAAACTGTTTGACATGCTACTGCTGTAGCTTCCACATACTCTGCCTCTGCTGTAGATAAAGCCACAATTGGCTGTTTCTTAGAAGCCCATGAAATGGCTCCTAAACCCATATGAAAAACATATCCAGAGGTGCTCTTCCTGTCATCTATACTTCCAGCCTAATCACTATCAGTGTATCCAATCAATTCAAATTTTTTTGAAGTGGTGTATAAAATTCCATACCTTTTTGTTCCTTTCACATACCTCAAAATTCTTTTTGCTGCTTGTCAATGTGTCTCCTTTGGTCTTTCCATAAATCTGGAAATTAAACTCACAGCATGCATAATATCCGGCCTAGTTGCAGTCAAATACATAAGGTTTCCAACTATGCTCTTATACAAACTAGGATAAAAATCCTTGTTGTTGTCTTCTTTGCTTAACTTCAATCCCATCACTGTAGGAGTAATTGCTACTGCTTGCAATCTTTCATGGTAAATATTTCCAAAACTTCATTTACATATTTAGCTTGAGAGATTAAAATCTTATTTTCATTTTCTATACTTCTATTCCTAAGAAGTATTTTAGCAATCCCATATCAGTCATCTCAAATTTATTCTTCATGACTAATTTAAAATTCTCAATTATGTAAGTATCATTACTTGTAAAGATCGCATCATCGACATATAAAGCAACAATCAACATCTTACCATCTTTATCTTTGATGTATAATGTGGGTTCTTCTTCACATTTCCCAAATCCATTTTCCAATAGATAAACATCTATTCTACTGTACCATGCTCTTGGTGCTTGTTTCCACCCATAAAGAGCTTTCTTCAATCTATAAACTTTGTACTCTTGGCATGATTTCTCATAGCCAAAACGTTGTTCAACATAAACCTCTTCCATCAACACTCCATGTAGGAATGATGATTTCACGTCCATTTGGTAAACCTTCCACTTGTGTTGTGCTATTATGGACAATACTACTCTTACTATTTCCGTTCTTGCAACCAGTGCAAAAGTTTCCTTGTAGTCTCTTCCTTGTTGCTGCTTGTAGCCTTTGACAAAAATTATGGCCTTGTGCTTTTCAATCTTACCTTCAACATTTCTCTTGGTTTTGTAAACCCATTTTACTCCAATCACTTCTTTCCCTTTTGGGAGATCAACTAATTCCCATATCTTATTTTTCTCTATCGCATTCATTTCTTTATCCATAACATCTATCCATTTTTTATCTTTTATTGCTTCTTCAAAATGAATAGGATCATCTACATGACAATAAAATGTAAATAAAGAGTTCATATCTTCATTTGGTGCCTCTTGCTCATAAATCTCACTTCTGAATATGGTTTCTCTTTCACTTGCAGAACTTGTGCTTGTAGAAGCACTCAAATTCGCTCTTTGTGGTGTGCTTGGAGAAGCACTGTTATCACTTCTCAAGGGTGTTCTCATACCCGCTTATGGTGTCTCTTGTTGTCCTTGTGTTGGTGGAGGTGGTGTTGCTAATTAAGGATGTATTTCAGTCATCTCTTCCTTATTATCATCATGAGACAAACAAATTTTAACATTCATTTTT
Source organism: Pinus albicaulis (assembly GCA_034641835.2). Lineage (NCBI taxonomy): Eukaryota > Viridiplantae > Streptophyta > Pinopsida > Pinales > Pinaceae > Pinus > Pinus albicaulis. The sequence continues at coordinate 313,111,236 of CM076579.1, forward strand.
TTCTCAATGCTTCCATCCCAAGCTTCTTCCTCAATGAATTGTACATCTCTGCTTATAACAAACTTCTTGGTGGATGGGTTATACAACCTGTATGCCTTGGATTCTTCATTATATCCAATAAATATGCACTTCTCCCCCTTACTATCCAATTTCTCCCTTAGATGATCTAAAATGTGTGCATAAGCCACACAACCAAAAACTCTCATGTGGGTGACAAATTGTTTTATGCCACTCCATGCTTTTTCTAGAACTCTGTTCATTACAGCTTTGGTTGGGCATCTATTCAAGATGTATGCTACACAATGTACAACTTCAGCCCAATACTCGTTTGGAAAATGTTTTGCCTTCAACATACTTCTTACCATATCCATGATGGTTCTATTTTTCCTTCCAGCAACTACATTTTGCTGCGGTGTGTACCTTGCTGTAAATTGCTTGTGTATGCCATTTTCTCTGCAAAAACGCAGAAATTATTTTGAGATATATTCTCCTCCTCTGTCTGTTCTTAAGACCTTAATATGTCGCGCACTTTGTTTCTCTACAAGAGCCTTAAAGTGGCAGAATTTCTCAAACACTTCACTTTTATATTTCAAGAAATAAACCCAAGTTTTCCTTGTGTAATCATCGATTAAAGTCAGCATGTAGTGACTGCTTGCTAGTGATGGTGTTTGCATTGGTCTACACAAATCTAAATGAACAATTTCTAAAGGTGCCTTTGCCCTTATGCTCTTTCCTCATGGAAATCTTTCTCTGTGTTGTTTGCCCAAGATGTAGCCTTCACAAAGGCTGTCTGATTTCTCTATCAATGGTAACCCCTTTACCATTCCTTTCCTATGCCACAAATTCAGACCTCCAAAGTTGAGATGTCCAAATTTGAAATGCCATAACAAGTTTTCATCATTTGCTTATATTTGGAATGTCTCTTGTGTCACTGCTGCCATTTCAACTCCTTTCTTTAAATCTTCTCTCATCTTGAGAGGGAACATTATGTTCCTTGTCATCTTCACTTGTGCAATGCATTGCTTGCTTGGTGGTTTATCCATAATAGTGCATACATCATCTTCAAAGAAAACATTGTACCCCATTTGAATGAGTTGTCCAATGCTCAAGAGGTTACACTTCATACCAGGCACGTAGTATACATCTGATATGGATCTTCCTTCTCCTTTCTTTGTCAAAACACTTACTCTACATTTTCCAATGACAGAGACCTTATTGTTTGTCCCCAATGTTACTTGAGACTTTACATTTTCGTCTATCATGGAAAACATGGAAATTTTTCCAGTCATATGGTTGCTACATCCTGAATCTAGAAACCATATATCTTCATTCTTTTCTTCAGCCATATTACATGCTAAAAATAACTCCTCTTGACTGATATTTTCTTTTGTAAAATTAGCACTGGGTCTATTACCCACGTCACTTTGTTTCTTCCTACATTAATTGGCATAGTGCCCATCCTTCTTACAGTAATGGCATTGGACTTGAGATTCATCATACCTTTGTCCATGTGCTTGATTTTGTCCACCTTACTGGCTGCTGCCTTGGCCTTGGTTCTGATTTTGATTGCTGCCCCTTCCATTAGTATTTGCAGGGCTATTTCTTCCTCCTCTGTTTTGGTTTCTGCCTCTTCCTTTTCCTCTGTAGTTTCTTTTGACTTGACCTCTTCCTCTTCCAAATGACATTTGGGTCTTGAAAGCATGCTCCAAAGATGACTTTGCTATTCTACCCAATCTTTGTTCATTTTTCATCAGTGATGCATGTAGCTCATCAACTGTAAACTTTGAAAGATCCTTTGTCTCTTCAATGGTTGTGACTATCACATCAAACCTTGAGGGTAAGCTCCTCGCCACTTTCTCCACTATTCTTTTCTCTTCTATTATCTCTCCATGATATCTCATTTGGGTAACCAACCCAATCAGTAGAGTAAAGAATGAGTCTATCGTATCAGACTCTTTCATGCAAATAATTTCAAAATCCATTCTCATTAATTGAAACTTTGCAGTCTTTACCTTTTCCATACCTTGGCTTTCTGGAGGGTATCTCATGCATCCTTGGACCTCTTGGCTGCTGGGATCCTTTGCAACACATTTTAATGCACTGCTTGATAGAAATAGAAGAGGGATTTTGAGTCCTTCTTCCTATTTCTCTTTAGAAAATCCTTCTCTTCCTGTGTTAAGGCATTAAATGAATTTTCATCTGTTGGTTCTTTTAGACCATCTTCAACTAGCTCACATAAATCCTAAGAGGCAAACATGGCTCTCATTGTGATTGCCCAGTAGCCATAGTTCTTCCCATTGAACTGTGAGAGTTGAGTATTTCTTATAATCGTGCTTGTGCTAACTCCTGCCATGGCTAGTTTACTGAACTATGTTTTAAAAACTCGACTGTGTTTCAAACAAATTGTCTCACTGCGTAAGAGACAAACTCTGTCTTCAAAAAAAGACTTCTATGGATTGCACTCTTTAACACAAACTCAAAATATGTTTTGATAAATACCTGGACTTTGCTGAACCTCCATGCTGTGGAAGCACTGCTTCAACAACTCCTTTCTTTAGCTTCTTTGACAAACTTCAAAGAGTCTGGACTAGCTCTAATACCATGTTGTTATTTCTAAAATATTCCAAACACATAGAGAGAAAACAAAAATATCTCCTTCTAACACAGAGAAATCATTTAACAAGATTGACAGAGATGGCACAAAAACAACTATTTCATTAAAACATAAACTCTGTTACAAAGATAGGATTCTTTCTTCAGAACTGGAGATGTTTTGGTTTCAAAAAAACAAATTCAACTGCTGCTCACACAGTGTTTTTCTTTATACTCTGTCTTTTAAAAAAAACACAACAATATCACTGCTCTCTATTTTTTTTAATTCATAGTGCAAATTCTGCCTTATGATATTTCTATTACACTCACACAGTCACTCCCTTTTGTTTCTGCCTTCGGGCATTCTATGCATTACAATGCACACTATCCTTAAAAGAAAGATACTACACGCTACTATTTTATGTATATATTATAAACATAGAATGTTTATAATATATATATATATATAATAGCAACGTGTAATATCTTTCTTTCTTATATATATTCCTAAGTTTAAAACTTAAACTTCATAAAAAATTATGTTTTCGCATTGAAACAAATACAACATTACCCTAAAGTCTTAAAATCTAAAACATTGATACAAAATGCTTTTCACGGATCTCAAGAAATGAGTCAAAACTCCTTTTCATAAATCATCGCATCTAATTTGCTCCACGTTGACTCGACCTCAAACAATGCGATCAAATTCCTATTGGTTACTGGTGGAGCCTGCCGAAGATTTCAAACAATCTTCAAGCGGATTTGACAAAGCCTTATCGCATCGCAATCCATATGACTTGGTCTGTGGACGGTTCAGGCGATGAACTTGATATTTTGCGCATGAGATATGCGATATCAGCGATATTGCATCGCAAATGAAACAACGAGACACGGTTCAGGTGATGAACTTGATATTTTGCGCATGAGATATGCGATATCAGCGATATTGCATCGCAAATGAAACAACGAGACTTGTGATGGTGCAGAAAGGTAATGCGATATGCGAAACTACGATATGGTTGGTGCTGTAGTTAAAATAGAAAGATAGCGACGCGGTTCTTCGTGAAAAGAGTCATGACTACATTCTTCAAAAACAAATAGTTTTGCAAATGTATTCAAGGTGAGGTTTCAATGCACAGTGACGTGCTGACAAAACACACAAAAAAATAAAAATAAAAATTGCAGGAGTCCTTCTATCTTTAGGCTCTGTGCCGTTTGCAGTTACATTTAAAATTCAACCACACTTGAACATTCGTGCTCGCAACCTAAATGCACAGCAATATTAAATTAGAAAACGTTGCAGATCGTGAGAATATGATGCTATCTTGAACTAATAAAAAGGGTTATTCTATTATTATACTGATGATCATTGACGTAATGTAATTTGTATAGAGATTTAATTCAAAATCCAAAGCAAAATAAAGTTCTATTTTTATTCCGCTGTTTTGGCAGCCCAACTGTGGAGCTTGCATTTCAGGCCGTCATTTTCCAGCTTACATGGCATTAGACTCTGTAAAAACAGTAAATTATATCATATGTGATTCATAATAGAATTGTACAGCTTTTATTATCATTGTTTATTAAGTAAATGGTTAAAATATGTTCATTGAATATATGTTTGATTAATTTTATTTCGATGATGAATTTTAATTTTTGGTTTGAAACATTGCGTAAATAAAAATATATGCAAATACTTTTTGAAGTTTATCTATTTATTATTGTTGTTTTGGCACAAGTTACAAGTCTGAAATTTGAAATACAAATATAGTGAATTACATTACGTATAAGATATATTATTTTTTTAAATATATCAGGTCAATTACAAATTTATATATATTTCAGAAATATGGAGTAAAATTTATTATTGCAAAAATATAGAGTAAAATTGATTATTGATTTACTCACTATCAGCTCAGTTTCTCTTTAACTTGCATTCCATTACATAGAAAATGTTTGAAAAACAATTTCCCAGTACGAAAATATCTAATTTTAGAGCATACTTTATTGCATCTCAAAATATGCATTTACCACACCGGGTAAAGGTAATTATTGATTCGTTCATTAACGGCTCAGTTTCTCTTTAACTTACATTTCATTAGAAAAGGTTTGAAAAACAATTTTGAGGTAGGAAAATATCTAATTTTAGAGCATATTTCATTGTATTTTAAAAGATGCATTTATTATAGTATTGAGTTTAGAAGTTTATTCTACAGCGTAGTATTAGAGGATGTATAAAGAAGCTTATTTTACAATTTAGTAGAGGGGATATGTAAGTTTGTAGGAGATATGTAAAGAGGCTCATTCTTCAGCCAAGTATGAGGGGATATGTAAGTTTGTCTGTCCCTCCCTCTTTAAAATAAAAAATAATGTTCTAAATAGAAAAATAATGTCCCATATAATTAAAAAGAAATTAAATAAAAGCAAAAAATGCATGAGTAAGATACTTAAATCTTATACTTTTCAAAAATATTTTAACAAAAGATTTAAATAAAATATATGAAGATCTATGTTAACTAATTTATGTGGATATGAACGTCATATGTATCTACATATAGAAAATAATATTTTAATAAAACATTTTAATGTTGTATATAAAAAAATATTGAATGTGGTTATCAATAAAATATTTTAGTAAAAGCTAACATTGACATATACTTAAAAATATATTAATAATAAAAACTATTTTAATTGAGTGATAAAATATCTTATGTACATGTGATATATATATTATTATTATTTTTTAATGTATATATCATTTAAAAAAATAAATTTGTATGATCAAAATATTTATTTGATTTTATATGATTAAAATATTTATTTAGTTTCATATATATTTTATTTAAAATTTAAAAATACAACTTAAACTCTCTAAATGTATATTAGATCTGTACTTATAAAATTACATTGGTAATGTATAAAATATATAGTATTATTATATATCTTCTAACAACTTTATGTAAGCTTATTATTTACACAGCTAAGAAGCACCAACTCTGAAGAGATGAAAAGACTCTCGATCATCAGCTTCTATCATTCACTCAAACTTTCTTTAACAAATCTAACGTAGTTTTTAAGATTTATATAACACACTTGACGATTCGTTCTGGCGACCTAAATGCTCAGCAAGAAGAGAAGAGAGGAGAAAACGTTGAAGATAGTGAGAACATGGCGCTCTCTTAAACTGAAAAAAGTATTATTCTCCTTATAGTGATTATCAGGGACGTCATGCCATTATTACAGAGATTCAAAACGTCTTCTATTTCTATTCCGCTATTTTGGCGGTTGAGGTCGCATTTCAGATCTTCTCTATGTAAATCATGTGAAAAACCAAGAAGCTGATTCACTGAAAAACCCATGATCATTTCTAGGTTAGCTCGGCTTTATTGCGCGGCTGTTTTCAATCGATAGAGCGTTGAAATATGGATTACGAAAATAGATTGACTCGCGACATTTACAGTTATCTTAAAGTCTTTCTTTTTTTTTTCAGAAGAAAAAAAACGCTGCATATATTAAATATATCAGTTCATGGTCTACATACATACTCAATTGAAAACAGGTTCAATGAGAATACATCATTGCAAAGTCAGCCTTGAATCTGCTAATTCAGGACTAGAATAAGCAGAAAACATATGACCGGCACATCATAACAGGGGGATAAAATCAACCCCTTTCACATATGAGACTTACAAAACACTGAAGCAAAACTCCATAAAACGACAAAGGCTTTTGATCTAAATGCCCACTGATGCCTATACCGCTCCATGAGTATAACCAAAACTATTGGACTGATAGCAACGAAAACCATGGAACCTAATGAGAAAAAAGGCGATGATCTAATACTAGACGGCCATTACAGTCATATGTAATACTCCATAACAGACTCGTATATATCCGGCTCGCTTGTGTTATATCAGGCTCGCTTGAAAATCTCCTCAGGCTCGCTTGATTCCTAGGCGCACAAGAGATCCAACAGTCCTGTACCCATGTGTATTAGGACTTAGAACAAAAGTGTGAGGCATCGGAGAATGCACGTAGCATAACTGAGTGCCCGATTCCCCTGCGCAATCTGGATACATATTTATGTTCGCTTGCACGAATAAGACTAAACTCTGCCTCACTTGTGAAAAGAGAATAGGGGACTAAGCCCGGAAGATTGAGGCGGCTGAGGATAGTTATAAAGAACCTGTAGAAACCCAGTCCCCAAGTTTCATTGGAAACTATGATCCGACATGCTTGTTGTTGCAGTGAATACTGGAAAATCTTAGTCGTTTTTGGCTCATCTTCCCTGTAGACCAACCTAAATCTCTTCTTCTCCAAAAACTGTATATGATACCAAAAAACTCTATGTCTATATATATAATATCCAAAAAAGGTCTAAAAAGCATAAAACACTACCAGATGCAGAATGGACAGATCCCTCAGATTCAAGGTAAGGGAATTTTGAGATCCTGAATCAACCTACCATTCCTGAACCTAGAAACTTGAAAAACCCCAAAATCTGCCTGTAGCCCTCTCTTGGACAAACCATCCGCACGTGTATTGTTCTCCCTGTAAATATGGTTTATCCTAGGGCAATGCATCCTTTTCCATAAACTCTGAGTACGATCCAACCAACCACGAAGATGTGGGGAGAGGAGTTGAAAACTATTGGTGACCCATCCTATAACAAGCTTCGAATCCCCGTATATGTTGATATCCTGTAGAGAAAGGTCGGAGGCGACCCAAAGACCTCCCCAAAGCGCCATTATCTCTGCTTTGTTATTAGAACCGGGGCCTCCATTCCAGAAGAGGTGAATGCGCTCATTAGCAGACAACTTAATCCAAACCCCGCACCCCGTAGTGTTCTCCACAGATGCTCCGTCGAAAAAGATGGCCGGCAAAGAAATGTCATGTGGTCTGAGACGGTGGGAACAGTCTGTCTCTTTTACCAACAGCAGAGGGCGTTCATCGATCCATCTGGTTACCAGTGTGAAGATCTTGTCCAGTCGGAAAGGAACCCCTTCAAAAATCAACCGGTTCCTGGCCATCCATACCTCCCATATAAGAAAGAAAGGGAGAACATAATACTTAGATTGCAACTTACCCCAATCATTTTCCGCCAAAAGGAAATTGTGAGGCATCCATTGGGCATCCATATGATAATCACTGAAAAGACGCCACAGTTGTCTAGTGACCGGGCAAATGAAGAATAAATGAGTAATGTTTTCCTCCTCGTTGCAGCATAATGCGCATCTGCCAGGGCCCTGGAGGCCCCTCTTCAACAGGTTCTCCCAGGTGAGCACTTTACCCATCCACACGAGCCATCCAAAAACAGTAATTTTAGTGGGTATTTTCCACCTCCAAAAAGAGAGGAACTCCGGGGAACAAGCGCCTGCGCTACTGTTGATGATGTCTCTATATACTTCTTTGACAATAATCACGTTGTTCTTCATGGGCCCGCTCCAAACTATTAAGTCTCCTCCCGGGGCATAGCATAATCCTGCTCCTCTGAGCACGTCCCGGATTGCTTCCCATTCCTCCGCCGCCACACCCTGCAGACCAAGTTGACCAGCACTTTTAAATATTGGAGCATCGAAATACCATTCGCGTATGCACTGTGCAAGATAATGGATTCCTTTATGAGCCAAGGAATGAATCAACTGTGTCGAGGGGCCCTGTCTGGGTTGAATGTTTGTCATACCCCGCCAGCCAATAGGAATATGACCACCATTCTTAAAAGACCATACAAGACGCTGTTTAATAAACGGCACTATTCTCTTGAAACTAGCCCATATGACTGATAAATTCCTGGGGACCGTAAAGGCGTCACAGCAGATTTTGTATAGAATGTTGCCGTCTATGTACTTCGCTCTAATGATCGCAGACCAGATGTTATCCCCCGACACAGCCCTCCAGAACGATTTCATAAGAAGTGCTTTATTAAACTCTCGAGCGTTCAGAATGCCCCACCCGTTCAATTCTTTTGGACGACTAAGGGTCTAGAGGCTGCAAAGATGAAATTTCTTCTCCAATTTAACACCACCCCACAGAAATTTTGAGATGATCCGATTGATCATCTTGATTATAGCCTCTAGTAAGTATAGAAGATGGCCCCAATAAACAACCATCTGTGACAAAACAGCTTGGATCATAACCAGTCGCCCCCCCATCATGAGCCATCTGTGCGTCCATCTTTCTATGCGGGTTCTGATTCTATCCACTAGCCACAACCAATCTTTGTTCCTATATCCACATGGCTTGAGTGAATATCCCAAGTATTTGAAACCTGCTGTAGCCTGTCTATATTCCACCCCTAAGAACTCTGCTATGAACTGAATCTCCATTTGGTCACCAGAATCATATATGAGAAATGAATTGTCCTTATTCATGCGCAGCCCAGTTACAGATTGAAAGCGTGAGAAGATGATGTGAATATGGAACCAGTAATTCCTTTCGAGGAATCCGAAAATAAGTAAATCATCTACGAAAAGGGAGTGAGAAGTTGATACCGACCTTGAGAAAACGAACCCCTTTAGAGTACCCCGTTGTTCTTCCCTGTGAATAATCTTGCTGAACCCGTCCATAACCAGTATGAAGATCAACGGCGATAAGGCACATCCCTGTCGAAGACCCCTTCCAGCTTCAAAAAAATCAGTGGGAATGCCGTTCACAATGATTGCATAACAGACTGATGTAATACAGGACATGACCCATCGAATAGTCCTGACTGGAAGCCCGATTTTGAGCAGAATTATACGAATAAACGACCAGTCCACCGAGTCATAAGCCTTGTGTAGGTCCACTTTCATCATTAATGCCTCGTGCTTCCCGAAATGCATAGAGTGGAGCACCTCCTATGCAATTGCTATGGCGTCATGAATTGAGCGACCTTCAAGAAATCCATATTGCTCTGGAGAGATATGCCTCGACAAACAGCCCTTCATCCTATTTGCAATAATTTTATATGTCACCTTATAGATCAAGTTGCACAATGATATGGGCCTGAAATCTAAGAAGTTTTTGGGTTCTAAGATTTTAGGAATGAGGGAAATGAACGTGGAGTTGAGATTTGGAGGAATGTGGCCCTTAACTCTGAATCCCTCCGCTAGATCAGTGAATACCCTACCCAATAGGTCAAAAAAGTGGACGAAGAATTCGGCCGGCCACCCGTCCGGACCAGGGCACTTGTCATGAGGAATGGATTTTAGCACGCCGAGGATCTCTTCTCTGTCAATAACCTTATCCATCCCGGCCACGTCTTCAGCCTCAAAGAACCGGTCCACATGTTCCAATACCCACATTTGGTTTGCAGCATCAATTGATGGATCCTTTTTATAAAAATCTGAAAAATAGGAGAAGGCCTCCTACTGAATCTCCTCAGTAGAGAGGGCAACGCTATTATCCTGTATGTTAATCCTCCAAATGGCATTAATGCATCTCCTTTCATTTGCAAACTTATGAAAAAACTGAGTATTGAGATCCCCCTCTTTGAGCCAAGCAATTCGGCTTTTCAGTTTCCATGTGACCTCCTCTATTTTCAGAATTTCACTTTTGCGACTACTGAGGCAGGCCATGAGATCCATTGACTGAGACGCCGGGCTTGACCGAGAGAAAGATATGTATAATTGCTCCATTTGTCTATTAATCTCTGCAAGTTCTTTTTTAAGAGACGCCTTTTTGTCAATCTCCCAGGCTTTGGTCTTCTTCTTGATGGCCTGCATCTTATAATGAAATCGATCCCATTGGCAAGAAAAATCCTCAGTCTTAGCCTTTACCCACGCGGATCTTACCAATGAAGTGTACTCCGGGTCTTCAAGCCATACACGGTTGAACTTGAAGGGTCTGCCCTTCTCCCTCTGTACTTCGTTCCACCTCAACTTGATTGGCATGTGGTCTGAAATATCAGATACTATAACACCCGACCGAGGCAATCCCCACACATCCACGAGATTTTAATTAACTAACGCTCTGTCCAATCATTTTCCGATGAAGGCCCCTTCCACCCTTTTATTTGTCCATGTTGGCAGCATCGGCGACGGACGAATATCCACCAGCTTCGCTTCATTGAACATGTCAGACAAACTCAGAGCGAGTGGATCCAATCGCGCCAAACGACCCCAGATTCCCTCAACCTTCAGAGTAATGTTAAGGTCTCCCATCATAATGAGATTAGGAAGAGTTAAAATATTAGAGTCCAGCATTATGTTCCAAAAGGACTGTCGATTTACATATGGTGCATACATGTTCAATATATATAGATGTTCCGCCCTACCCCTAATATAGCCTTCTAACAGAATGCCCCCAAAAAAGCTATAGGCATTAAAAGTCGCCCGACCGGGGTCCCATATGGCTATCACCCCCCTAGATAGACCATCCGAATCCTTTGCAACCGCCTTCCATCCTTTCTTAATGTTCAAAAGAACCTTAATTGCATTTCCTCTGCAGCACATAGTCTCTTGACCCAGAAAAATTGCTGGGTTTTCAAATAAAATTAAGTCCATAAGGCAAAGAATTTTAGAGGCTTTGCCCATACCTCTGATGTTCAACGATAAGATGTAAGTCATGGCGAATCCTCCGCAGGGGAGCGTGCTCTAAGCGCCCTGGAAGTAGCCCAATATCCATCGCTAACAGAGATAGGGATGTCTGCTAAATTGTCCTCCTGTCCATCTATCAAAGAAATAGCCCGAAACTTACCCTTTGATAATTTATTCCTCCCTTTGTGGCAGGCATCCTTAGTGGGAGCCTTTTCAGATGATTCCGGCGGCTTATCAAATACTGTGAGAGCTGCTAAGTCTATATTTGGATTGGCTAGGATAGACTCAAGGTTTCTACCCACAATATTTCTTGGAGTGGACCCCTGTACCCCCGTGGCCTCGTGAGCATAGTGAATATCCAAAGATATATGTCCTTCATTTGATTCAATACTGTGAGACCCAGCATATTGCCCATCGTTGACGACCTCCTTGCCCTTTTCTCTATGTGTGTGGTGTGAATGGATGGGAGTACCATCAGGACTGAGACCATAGGGGATGTTATCTTCTGGAATATCATTTGAAAGATCAGGTGATATGTGGCGAAATCTGACGTTGTCAAACCCATGAGATACCTCCGTTTTGAAGCCATCGGATGGGGGCATATTTGACTCTGGTTCCAGGACCCTATTGTTAAGAGGGGAGCTCCTATTGAAAAAAGGATCCAAAGGTTCTGATAAATTAGCTTCTTCGTTTGTTGATGGGGATAATGGATTACCTGTACAAGGTTCCGAAAGATGAGAGACAACAATGCGATTGAACGACCCACTGCCACTCCCGCATGCCCTCCATCAGCACGTTCCATACGGGATCGAAAAGGACAGCTCTCCCTTAGATGACCAGTTCTATGGCAGATGAGGCAGCAAAATGGTATGCCCCAGAAGTCTACTCGCTGTTGGTGTCTTCTGTAACCCCACACCAAATCAATGTCCCCTGGCAGCCCTCCTGAATAGTCGATTTCCACGAGAATCCATGCGATTCTCTAATCTCCCGCTCCCAGAATACTGGGGTCAATATACTTTGTGCTGCCAATAGTGTCTCCAATTTCCCTAAGAGCCTTCAACGTCCAGAATTCAAGGGGCATACCTCTCAATTTAACCCACACCACCTTATTGCGAGGGGCCTCTTCTATAGGATTGAACCCGAGGAACCATGGGACCAACTGCATGAAACTTCTACCTTGAACCCAGGCTCTGCTGGTGATCTTGTATACGTCGTTTTCGTCCATAAAATGGACACAGAACCATCCATTGATAAGGTTACTGAACTTTGGACTGTATCCAATGATCGGCTTCCACATCTTGCCAATCCATGATGCAGAATCAAAATCATTACTATCCGGAAAAATCCAACGACTAATGACCGCTCTCCTCTGCAAGCTCACCACCCGGGAGCTGAGATCCTCTTCATCCAGTAGGACTTCCTTGATATTCATATCGTGTTTGAAGACCGCGTTCGATCTTTTACGACGACCACCCCTGTTTCTCGTGCGATGTCCAGCACCTCCTTTAGATTCAGCTTCAGGCAATGTTGAGAAGGCCTGTCGAATAATGAATTCGTCAATCTCCTGGTCCTGGCTTATGTTCAGAACTTCCCGTCCTGTATCAACGCGATTCCCTGAATCCATCGTAGGAATTTGGGCCCCCTAACCCTATAATCTGATTCTAGTAGGTGGCGTAAATCAGAAGGATATGGGCTTCTGACTACTTGGAGTACAACAATGAAAATGGCATTTATAAGGTAATAGATGTGACCTTACAAGAACTCCCAGCTTACTGAAAAAGGAGCCTCCTATGCTTCGCAAAAAACTGCTATTTATGTGGATATTCACCCTTCACCCGACACCTGCCTCTAAGAAACATGATAGAATTACGAGGGAGATCTGGAAGATCTTCGTATGGATGTCTACAAACGGTTAGTAGTAGAAGAACATCAATGTACACATCCAATCCACTTCAAAAAATGTCGAAGGCACTCTTTCAGGCGTTCGATGCTAGTACCAAAATATAAATAGGCTATCGCTCTGCAATCTATATCTACCAACTCTTCTGATGACTCTTTATGAATCCTCCACATTCAAAACTGATAAGATAATAAAAAACTCACAATCTTCTGCAAACGTACTACGGGACAGCTTGAGGATTGTCGACCATAAATGCAATCACCTTGTCAAGACTGGACCGGAATGTCTTAACCCTGTAATATGACTGTGATCGCTGAATGAGCATCCCCTGAGTACGCTCTCCGATGAAAACTTTTGAAAATGAGCCGGATATTATGAAAATGGCTAATCGGAAAGCTCAGACCACTTTCAGTTATGGCAACAGCAGCAATAGTGATAACCAGGGATAGCCCACCACCCCTTGCCTAGGCGTATCCCGCAACTCTTACACGGTTGTGTAATATAGAATGGTTCAGCCCAGCATTGCCTTATGTAATGCCACCAATGCTGAAGGAAACCAATCTCGGATTCATGAATAATGAATGTTCATGGCAGAAGCACATATATAAATTTAAAAAATATATATATTATATGTATAATAATAATGATATGGAAATCTAAAGGATGCTTATTCATATTGAAATTTCTTGTAAATGAAATGGACTAGTATATTTCATCCATAAATCTCAAATTTGAATAGATAAAAGCTACTTTGAGGAACCACTCGGAAAAATTACTTAGGATCAGCTCTACCCATCGCTCATTTACTACCCATGTTGGAAAAATCAATATCATTTGCAAAACAAACTTTACGTTATGCTCCATGCCAAACATAATAAATCATTAACAAAAGCTAAGATTTATAGTGACCATTTTCAAGATCTTAAGATCTATATATGGTTTATAAATAATTCTCCTTAGGGAATTTATATTAGTGTGAATCTAATATAAATAAGTTAGTGAGCTTATGTATGATGGTTTTAGAATAATTTGAGAATAATTTGTATAGGTTTTAAGTTTAGAAGACATTTCTAGAGATATAGGTTTTTCCTTTAATTTTTTTATTATTTCCAAGTCTTTGAGATTCATTCACCATTAAACATTTTCTAACCAAGCTTATATTTATAATTAGAATATAAATATTTTACATATAGATCATGTGTAGTGGTTTGAGATCTAGGTCATGAAAAACAAAACAGTAAAACATAAATTAGGGTAAGAAGTTTTTAATTTCATCTCTCAAACATTATCAAAGCTTCAATATCTATTCATGGTATCGAATATCTCTTAATGGTACTCATATTTCTAGTGGGAAACTAGAGAGATAATAGATGATGGTTATAGGCCTCACTCATACTTTTTTATTTGAGAAATATCATTCAAGGTTTAAGGACCTTCATCCAACACTAGCCTTTATATGGTGGATGTTACCTCTTAAACAATGATCATATTCCTTGTTGGAGTATAAAGATCCCCTATAAATGTTATGCATGGTAATTTAAATAATTACCCATGGCTATCAAGATTTATCAAAATCATTGAGTTTTTCATACCTCTATTTCATTCCTCAACTATTTTCACCAATCCAATGACCATCCTTAGTGGGAAACACCTTCTAATTATATAGCTACTCCTAGTTGGAGGCCAAAGATCCCATACAACTTTTATGCATGGTCGTTCCATGGCTTGATTATGGTCTTTGACCTAAGAAGCCTCATTTAGAGTTCGAGGCCTCTTCTTCCTTTCCTCAGTTCTAAGATTAATTTGTGGCATCAAATACCTCTTAAAAATGTTCATATTATTTAACAAAATTCAAGATCTCCTATATAAGTAATGTGGGTTGGTTTGAGACCTTGTTCATAATTTTCAAAAAGCCTCATTAAGAACCCATCTCGAAATTTCCTATAAATCATTTATAATGGTTATAGATCTCTTTTAATATTTCATATATGAAATATTAAAATATAATATGTGACATTTGATTCTAAACTTAATATAAAATTTATATATGATATTTATTGGGACCACTTATTTTTCTAACCTAATTAGCACTATCATACCATATGTTATGATTGGCATTCCCAAAAAACAATGGATTACAACATCATTATGTTGCAATTTCAAGTATCAAGGAAATGTTCTAAACATAAAACTATGCTAAACATAATACTAATCTAAATTAATACTAATCTAAATTAGTGTAGAAATCTTTTTGTATAAGACTTATGATACTTAAAAATAACCAGTACGATGCAATATAATGACAGTCATAGTTAAATATTTAACTTGTTTAAGTACATTTAAATAAGAGTGGAGGATAGATGAAAATAAAGTTGAGTAAAGTTTGTATAGGCAAATTTATTATTGGTGATTTCTTCATGATGAAGTTTTTTAATAGTTGAAGTATTTTAAAAGTATTATATTTTTAATTTTATAAGTTGATAAAATAAAGTTAATTTAATAATAAGATTAATAAGGAATTAAGTTTATGAATTATATATATATATATATATATATATATATATATATATATATATATATATTAAACACATGTTTAACAATATTTTTTTAGTAAGTAAGTGTTTAATTATTATTTTTTTTTAATAGAGAATGTCTTTTTAGACGCTGTATTTTAGTTATCCAGTATATGTAAATTCAATATATGTTTAATTATTTATTTCTTTATAAATGAAATTTAATTATTAGTAAAACATAAAAATGTAATATTATTTATTATTATTTTTAAAATAGATTTCAAATTTTAATATAAACAATTTTTAAATTTAAATTGTTGGAAATTAATTCCAACTACCCACATAGC